>JAUCBJ010000889.1:0-51296 GCA_032718475.1 Nemertoderma westbladi | reverse complement strand
GAGGGATTTGTATTTCAGAAGAATCATGTTTGGATTGAATATATCCTGTACCTTCTCTATGTCTACCAATGCTTCCCTCTGTGACCCTGACTTCACATTCATTACTGATCTGTTCTTTATTGCGTGTAATTTTGGAAACTAACCTCCTCCACAAACTAACGGTTGAAACTTTTTCAGCACTTCCACTTGCAACTGTAATAGGAATCTTTGTAGGTTTAGCATTAGCTGCTGATGAAGAGGTTGAAACTATCGGAGTCGCACTTCCAACAACCTTTCCAGGAGTTCCAGAATCATCACTTTTATTATCTGCAACTTGTTTACTTTCTAGAACAGTTTTTGCTATTTGTTTAGTAACAAAGTCATTGACATCTTTCTCCAAGTTTTCTTTATCTTTATCTCGTAAGTTGGTCCAATCTGTGTTTTGTTCGGTATTTATAATACAGTTAGCAGATGAGTCAATACCATCAGTTATTGGTTCATTCATATCAAAAGGTTGACCAATAAGGGCCTTCTTCAAACTTGTTTTACCAGCCCTCTCTTGTCCAACTAACATTAACCGGGTTTTCAGTATCCATGTAGTCCCTTTAGAAAGAGCTGCTTTATAAGCAGCCAATGCTTCTGGGCCTCTCGCCAGTATCTCTATTGGCAGTTTTTGTTCTTTTATATAATTAATTAAAAGTTTTGGAACTTTAAGTGAATTTAATTCACTTGTAGACAGAAGTCCCAAGTCTCTGAATTTCTTAACGATTTCTATTGTTGAAACTTCATCTAAACCCCAAATACTAACCAGATTCTGTGTTGTTAACTCAGAAATATCTGCATCCAGTCTAAAGTAAAGTTGTTTTTCCTTATCAGAAAGAACATCAACAGTAGACTTAATTATATTATTTATCTTACCCTGGAGTGGTTTATTTATGGGACCAACCCATCCGATATACTCAACAATTCCCTTTAATTCTTCAGTTTTCTCCAATATACTTTCCACCTGTTTGATACTTTTCTTTGTTTCAGTTTGACCTTCACTATCAATTACTGTAATTGTGCCGCCAACATCTCCTGTATAAAGTATAATTATTGTTAAGCAGTCTTTCCACAGAGTTGACATCCAATATTACGTATTATACGGTAGCAATGATAAACGGGACAATAGGATGGTTAAAATTATAAAGATAAGTTGTTTGAACTATTTCTGAGCCGAAGACACTGATATACTGTTATGTTAATATAAACAACAACCCGCTAGATATGGTTGATAAAAACCTCCACACCCAGAACTAACAGAAGCACCCAATCTTACAGATGATACTTAATGTTTTATACGATTTGTACCAACAGTCTCCAAAGCTATAAAAACAATCCTTGATCAGATTGGATTGCACACATATAAATTCGAACGTAGGACTCGGTCAAATATATTGGACTAGACGAACTACCAATTTAATCTTCGGTCTAACAGCAGTCAATAGTGCTGGTTTACAAGGCTGAGATAACTCCCTCTTGAAATGACTCCCCAGTCGTCTAAGCCTAGGTTGATAACACTCTCCACTCCCAGTTATCATAGTCTAGACTTAGAACACTCCCCTTAGGCTGAGATGACTCCCCTTAAGCTGATATGACTCCCCTTAGGCTGATATCACTCCCCTTAGGCTGATATGACTCCCCTTAGGCTGAGATGACTCCCCTTAGGCTGAGTTGACTCCCCTTAGGCTGAGATGACTCCTCTTAGGATGAGATGACTCCCCTTAGGCTGATATGACTACCCTAATTGAGTTATAATTAATATCCGTACCTGTGCTAATTTCGTATATTGCAAAAATTAAACTGTTACCTATGTTAATGAGTTATCGTTTATTGTTTTGGTTAGAAAAGCCCGCCACTGTAACCTGCTCCTTTCCGTTAATTAAGAAATCTTGGAAGAAAACTGGGGGTGTTCTCAGCCTAGGCTGAAAAGACTGGGGAGTCATATTTGGCGGGGAGTTATCTCAGCCTGTTACATCGGACGAACTACCAATTAAAATTTTTTTTACAAAGTTTAAGTTGACTCGATATGAAACTGTTTCGAAAATTTCTACAAATTTGCTCCGATTTAAAGAGGGTTGGGAAAGAAGGTTAAACTCATGCATTCAATATGTAAAATAGACTGTAATGCCTGAACTGACCATAATTACATTGGGAAACTTAAACGAAAACATGTAAAACGCCACAACGAACATTATTTATGGAGAGTGTTAGAGTTTTTACTGACAGTGTTGGTGGTGGGCTTAAAATTTGAATTTAAATAATGGTAATTGGTAAATAAAAAGTATCGATTTACAGTTATATGCGGTCTTTTATAATGGCTATAAACGTTGTGGAATAACACAGCACTGTATCGACAATATGGCCACATATTCGACGAATATAACGTGTCAGTTCTAGACTCCCATATATAGATCCAACCGATTTGGCAAATCACGAAACTATTCAAATACGAACAAATTTATATACATATATTTTTATAATAATTTATTTTACCAGGAATAAAACGACATTAAAAATTGTACTTTCTTTGATGAGTGACCCTTATGTACTTATATGAACTTACATTACTATTTTTCCACACTCACTGTTCTGTACACTCGTAATTTTTGAAAAAGACACTTACTCTGCTATAAACAGTACAATAATTCCACACTTATTGTAACATGAGAAAACCTACCAATTCCAATGATACATTTCTTTGTTTGTGGGAAAGTATGTTTGTTTGTGGTGGTGGGAAATTTCAAAAAGGTCAGGGTATCATATTCTGTATCAATACCGGTATACTGTAAATACTATAGAGTAAAGTTGTCTTTGCCTGACCCCGTAAGAGATCAGGAATATTGCCATACAGTTGTAAATAGTAAATGTGGCTGTAAATAAAATAGTCATATTCCAAACAGTATGAGTCAAAAATGAGCTCCCTACTGCACGATAATTTAACTCGCAGAAATAAGCTGTTTCCTTATTAAAAATTGTATTAGTTCAACTCAGAGCAGAGGACCCCATGTAACCGGAATTTTCAATTTTACATTTAAATTTTTTACGTTAGCGTTTTATAAAAGTGTCTTTTACGAAATTGTTGCCTTCGTTTCGCTGCCAATTTTCTCATCAATAGTGATTTATTTTTTATATATTTGAAAGCTTGCATTGTGAGGATTCCAAATATGTATGAATGTCTAAATTTCGTTGAGAAACAAATGAGATATGGGCGTTCTAAGATTGCAAGAAGTATCTTTCATTATAATATACCAGTTATTTATGTATATGTGTAGCTATGCATACATAAATATTTTTCTTATAAAACGATATTTCATAGGCATGATACAAATAATATCACGTTCTAGAATGTAGTGTTTATATTAATTATAATAAATGACCTCCAGCGAATGATAATTTATCACAATCTTTGAACGCCAGTATTATATCTCAGCTGTTTCTCAACGAAACTCAAAATATATTTATATTTGGAATCCTTACAACTCAAGCTTTCTAATAATATGTCATTGTGGCTAATATGAGGAATGGCCGTGATGCAATGAGGGCGATATCGCAAACGTTAAAAGTCTATAAATTCAAAAAAGAAAATTCTACGTAGCTCCATGTTAAATAAAGTATGATAAAGATTGTATAAAAATAAGGTGGGGTGTGGGTTAGGGATGTCCCTTCTTATCTAAAATGACACTTTATTACGGGCAAGGTGTAATAATATATTATTATAATAAGCCTTTGTTGTATGCAATGGGACTGTGTGGCAGACTTGAAAATGAAAGTTTTTATTATACATTACCGGTTGTATTCTCTGTACAGTTACTTTACTGTATTGCAGTACCGGTACGCCTATTGGTACCATTATAGTTTGGTTATTTAAGTAGAACTACCAGTTGGTTAAAACGCCTTTGATACAAACCAATAACAAACAACCTAACAGATAACTGAATACATACTGTAATATTATTAAGCTAATTGCTGGTTTATTAGTTTATTTTTATGTTACATTTACCGGAACCAAAACCAAAACTATCCGACTACAGGGACTATGTTGTAATACCTTCTGATTTTCAGCAGTCTATCAGTATATATTCTGATATTAGACAATTTAAATTTCGTTCCCATGGTACCCGATATTGGCAGGAAGCAGTGAAGGTAATGTTCAGTTAATCCGCATCATATCGGTAAGTAAATTATTAATTCAATAAAATTAAATTAAAGAATATTAATGTAATTAATTTATTTAAGTGTTTTAATGATTATTACTTACTATGGTACGTGGTACGGTACTGAATTATACCCTAGGCCTAATTAATTAATTTAACGTGTTTTAATAAAAGAGGTCTATTAATTAATTACCTGTAATAATATGCCGGTCATCTTTACAGAAATCCACACGCACCGATGCGGCTCCCCGTTCCTTCTATCCGGTTGATAACCTTCCCAGTTACAGAATTTAGAATATAAATCAACCCTTTCACCCCAACAGCAGCGATTCTGGATCCGTTCGGACTCAATACGATCGTCAGGACCTCAGGAGTTGCTTCCTGTTTCCACAAGGTCTCCCCTGAACCAACAACGAAGCGATGGATCCCTCCTCTCCCATCTACCGACACCACTGACTCCCCATCCGGACCCCAACCCAGACTGTAGACCACCCCACTGTGCCCCCGGTATTGATACAACATCTCCCGGGTTCCGGTCACCCAAACTTTTACTGTTCCATCCCACGAACAGCTGGCCAACCGGGACCCGTTCGAGTCGAACCGAATACAGTAAACCGGCACCTAGAATGCCCCATCCAGTTCGTAACCTTATATTTCCCCCCAGTTATTGATATAATAGAAATCCCCCCGTCAGACCCACAAGTTGCCATGACGTCCCGGTTGGAGGGATTTATATCTATTCCCCACCTAGGTACATACTCCCCCCCACCAACCACGAACTCCCACCACGGTACCTCCACTACGACCCTCCAACCGGTCGCTTCCCGCTCCCAGACAGTCACCGACCCCTCCCAGGTTCCCGAGGCAACGCGGTTCCCGTCCGTAGAAACCGCGACTCTCCTGTAATCGATAGAACCTCCGGATCGCGGTAGATCTTCCTTTTTGTAGAGAGTTGTTGAGTTTAGGATACAGGGGAGGTTGTTAGACACAAAGACAACCTCCTCGGTACCCGGGATCATTTTGAGTTCCCGGATCGGCGCCATTGTTAGGGGGATTATTGAATCTAAAAGGTAAAATAAAGTAAATTGCCGCTAAATTGCTAAAGTACTAATAAGTATTACAGCGCTAGTAATTGTTATTAGATAGTCAGCGTAGCCAGTAATTATTTACTAGCTGTTTTTATTTATTCGGTTTGTATAAACGATCAATATAATATTTAATTTATTTTTAATGTTCCAGTAAAACAAAGTGTTCTAGAACCTTAATTGATAACGAACTTGTTCTAGGAGATTAAAAAGTAGCGACAACTAGTTAGTTTAAATAAAATGTTCTAGAACAAAATAAATATGTTCTAGAACATGAATATTGAACATCCAGTATTTGTGCTACATACCGTAGTTAGTATAAGGTTTGGTATTTACTGTATAATATTTATATTTTGTTCTAGAGCTCTACAATGTTGCCATGGTAACCATGATTTATGGTATAAAATGTAGTGCTACACGGATACGTAACTGTTACCTTAGTTTTAATATTTTCTAGAAAGATCGATTATTCCAGAAAGATCGATCGCTAAGGAGACGTGGGGGGGGGGGGGGGGGGCGTTGTTGGACGCAAATCCCATCTTGGCGAATTTATATTTCGTCTTAATGTTAAATTAAAAATTAAGGGAAATGAGCGGGTGACAATTGACATTATTCTAACCAAAACAATAAGTTAAAGACAATAGAACAGGTTACAGTTGTATATTTTAGCAGTAATCAGCTGTTATTTGCGTCTATTTTACCCTGGAGCGGTGTAAAAGTAAAAAAAGTAAAATGTTTATTCGGCCGTTAGGCCTGGGATTACGTGCAAAGTCGGGCGACCTATTTCCAGTGCGGGCCCCCTCGAACTATACTCCACAGAGGAAAAGCCAGTACCGGTACTCATTTAGTCATTGCAAGAAAAAATGCGCCCTTGTTACACCCGCTTTTTATTCCGTCGAAAGTCCCCTTATCTGTAGCTGGGAAATAAATCGGAGAAATAGAGCTATAACATTTACGCTATTACCTACTATATAAATACATAATTTAATAAATGTATTGATTGCTCTACTGCGCAGAAAGGCCACATATGAAAGCATTAAAAATTACTGAAATAATAGACATAAAATAACATTACTGAAATAATGTCTACCATAAATAATATTCGTTGAATTAAATCGTATCAATATAGGAAAAGAATAGTGATAAAATATATATGCATAGTTATTTCCCCCCAAAAATACCACGCCCCATTTTTTATCAACTCCCCCCAAACAAAACCCTTTTAGAAATTGGGCAGGAACACCCTCGGGCTTCGCCCTCGGGTTGTTTCCTGCCCGCGGGTTAAATAACCGGGAAAATAATTCAATAATAGGGTAATAAATATAGATAATATACCCCTATTTTTGACAATTACTTGTCCCAAACGGTAACAACTGAATTCACCAAAAGGTTTTTAATGGGATTCTATAAACTAAATTCTTAGTTGAAAGGAAAATCTTCGGGAAGTTGAACATGCAAGATTTTACGAAAAAATACAAAACACAACCGGAGATATGGCTGGTTTTATACGTGCGAGTCGTCAATGTTAATTAGGATTGTCCCATGTGTAGTGTAACCCCTAGTGGCATTGCTTTGCCATGCTCTAGAATCAGTTCTAACAAACGTGATCTGAAGATTCTAATATCAGCAGATAGCCCAGATATTGGTCTTTTGAGTGAGTAATCATTTGTGGCAACAATTGACTGTGGAATAGACTTTAGTTGCTTTTACATTTATCAGCATGAGCTTTGTCCAACCTGTAACAAAGGCCTGTAACACAAAAAATTGTTACAAGACGGGACGTCCCACATGTAACATGTAAATCGAATAAACTTGGGCTACAGAGGAGGACATGTCTCACGTGTATAACACTTCAGATGGAATACTGGATGCTGATGATGTAAGGAAGGGAGAAGTGAGAGATATCGGTGGAGGTGGAGAGGCAGGGGATAGCGGTATAAGTGCAAGAGAATGTGTTAGAAGTGGGCGGGCAGAATGTGATAGTTGTGAGGGGAGCAGTTAGAGGTGGGAGGCAAAAAGATAGAGGTGCAAGGGTTGCAATCGGAGGAGAGAGAGGAGTAGTTTGGCGTGCGAGAGGAGAAGCGAATGGAGACGGAGTGGAAAGTACATGCGGATCTGTGGAGGATGTGGGAGGCGGAGTGGGAAGTATGGGGGGATCTGTGGAGGGTGTGGGAGACGGAGTGGGAGGTATGAGGGGGATCTGTGGAGGGTGTAGGAGACGGAGTGGTATGTATAGGGTGATTTGTGGTGTGGAGGGTGTGGGAGACGGAGTGGGAAGTACAGGAGGATCTGTGGAGGACGGTTCTGCGGAGGGTGTGGGAGGCGGAGTGGAAAGTATGGGGGGGATCTGTGGAGGGTGTGGGAAACGGAGTGGGATGTATAGGGTGATTTGTGGTGTGGAGGGTGTGGGAGACGGAGTGGGAAGTACAGGAGGATCTGTGGAGGGTGTAGGAGGCGGAGTGGGAAGTATGGGGGGATCTGTGGAGGGTGGAGGAGACGAATGGGAGGTATGGGGTGATCTGCGGTGTGGAGGGTGTGGGAGACGGAGTGGGAAGTATGGGGGGATCTGTGGAGGGTGTGGGAGACGGATTGGGATGTACAGGAGGATCTGTGGAGGGTGTGGGAGGCAAAGTGGGAAGTACAGGGGGATCTGTGGAGGGTGTGGGAGACGGACTGGGAAGTACAGGAGGATCTGTGGATGGTGTGAGAGACGGAGTGGGAAGTACAGGAGGATCTGTGGACGGTGTGGGAGACGGAGTGGGAAGTACAGGAGGATCTGTGGAGGGTGTGGGAGGCGAAGTGGGAAGTATGCGGGGCTCTGTGGAAGGTGTAGGAGACGGAGTGGGGGGTATGGGGGGATCTGTGGAAGGTGTGGGAGAAAGAGTGGGAAGTACAGGATGATCTGTAGAGGGTGTTGGAGACGGAGTGGGAAGTACAAGAGGATATGTGGAAGGTGTGGGAGACAGAGTGGGAAGTACAGGAGGATCTGTGGAGGGTATGGGAGACTCAGTGGGAAGTACAGGATGATCTGTGGAAAGTGTGGGAGACGGAGTGGGAAGTACAGGAGGATCTGTGGAGGGTGCGAGAGACGGTGTTGGAAGAACAGGAGGATCTGTGGACGGCGTGGGAGACGGAGTGGAAAGTACAGGAGGATCTGTGGAGGGTGTGGGAGACGGAGTGGGAAGTACATGATGATCTGTGGAGGGTGTGGGAGTCGGAGTGGAAAGTACAGAATGATCTGTGGATGGTGTGGGAGACGGAGTGGGAAGTACATGAGGATGTTTGGAGGGTGTGGGAGGCGGAGTGGGGGGATGGGGGGGATCTGTGGATGGTGAACGAGACGGAGTGGGAGGTATGGGGGGATCTGTAGAGGGTGTAGGAGACGGAGAGGGAGGTATGGGGGATCTGTGGAGGGTGTAGGAGACGGAGTGGGACGTATGCGGGGATCTGTGGAGGGTGTGAGAGATGGAGTGGGAGGTATGGGGGGATCTGTGGCGGGTGTGTGGAGACGGAGTGGGAAGTACAGGAGGATCTGTGGACGGTGTGGGAGACTTAGTGGGAAGTACAGGAGGATCTGTAGAGGGTGTGGTAGGCGGAGTGGGAAGTATGGGGGATCTGTGGAGGGTGTGGGAGACGGAGTGGGAGGTATTGGGGGATCAGTGGCGGGTGTGGGAGACGGAGTGGGATGTATGGGGGGATCTGTGGCGGGTGTGGGAGACGGAGTGCGAAGTACAGGAGGATCTGTGGACGGTGTGGGAAACGGAGTGGGACGTACAGGAGGATTTGTGGAGGGTGTGGGAGGCGGAGTGGGAAGTATGGGGGATCTGTGGAGGGTGTGAGAGACGGTGTTGGAAGTACAGGAGGGTGTAGGAGACGGAGTGGGAAGTACAGGAGGATCTGTGGAGGGTGTGAAAGACAGTGTTGGAAGTACGGGAGGATTTGTGGAGGGTGTGGGAGACGGAGTGGGAAGTACAGGAGGATCTGTGGAGGGTGTGGGAGTCGGAGTGGGAAGTACAGGAGGATCCGTGGACGGTGTGGGAGACGGAGTGGAAAGTACAGGAGGATCTGTGGAGGGTGTGGGAGACGGATTGGGAAGTACAGGAGGATCTGTGGAGGGTGTGGGAGACGGATTGGGATGTATAGGGTGATTTGTGGTGTGGAGGGTGTGGGAGACGGAGTGGGAAGTACAAGAGGATCTGTGGAGGGTGTAGGAGGCGGAGTGGGAAGTATGGGGGGATCTGTGGAGGGTGGAGGAGACGAATGGGAGGTATGGGGTGATCTGCGGTGTGGAGGGTGTGGGAGACGGAGTGGGAAGTATGGGGGGATCTGTGGAGGGTGTGGGAGACGGATTGGGAAGTACAGGAGGATCTGTGGAGGGTGTGGGAGGCAAAGTGGGAAGTACAGGGGGATCTGTGGAGGGTGTGGGAGCTGGACTAGGAAGTACAGGAGGATCTGTGGATGGTGTGAGAGACGGAGTGGGAAGTACAGGAGGATCTGTGGACGGTGTGGGAGACGGAGTGGGAAGTACAGGAGGATCTGTGGATGGTGTGGGAGGCGAAGTGGGAAGTATGGGGGGATCTGTGTAGGGTGTAGGAGACGGAGTGGGAGGTATGTGGGGATCTGTGTAGGGTGTGGGAGAGGGATTGGAAAGTACAGGAGGATCTGTGGATGGTGTGAGAGACGGTGTTGGAAGTACGGGAGGATCTGTGGAGGGTGTGGGAGACGGTGTGGGAGGTATGGGGGGATCTGTGGAGGGTGTGGGAAGTACAGGAGGATCTGTGGACGGTGTGGGAGACGGAGTGGGAAGTACATGAGGATCTGTGGATGGTGTTTGATTCGAAGTGGGAAGTATGGGGGGATCTGTGGAGGGTGTAGGAGACGGAGTGGGAGGTATGTGGGGATCCGTGGAGGGTGTGGGAGACGGAGTTGGAAATACAGGAGGATCTGTGGAGGGTGTAGGAGACGGAGTGTGAAGTACAGGAGGATCTGTGGATGGTGTGGGAGACGGAGTGGGAAGTACATGAGGATCTGTGGAGGGTGTGGGAGGCGAAGTGGGAAGTATGGGGGGCTCTGTGGAAGGTGTAGGAGACGGAGTGGGGGGTATGGGGGGGATCTGTGAAAGGTGTGAGAGACAGAGTGGGAAGTACAGGATGATCTGTAGAGGGTGTTGGAGACGGAGTGGGAAGTACAAGAGGATATGTGGAAGGTGTGGGAGACGGAGTGGGAAGTACAGGAGGATCTGTGGAGTGTATGGGAGACTCAGTGGGAAGTACAGGAGGATCTGTGGAAGGTGTGGGAGACGGAGTGGGAAGTACAGGAGGATCTGTGGAGGGTGCGAGAGACGGTGTTGGAAGAACAGAAGGATCTGTGGACGGCGTGGGAGACGGAGTGGAAAGTACAGGAGGATCTGTGGAGGGTGTGGGAGACGGAGTGGGAAGTACAGGATGATCTGTGGAGGGTGTGGGAGTCGGAGTGGAAAGTACAGGATGATCTGTGTGATGAATTATTTCACTATAAGATAGCATTTGTAGTTTAACTTTAACGTAAAAACTTTTGAAAATCCGACGTATTTTGATTAAGTTACAGTAATGTAATATGCCTATTCATATTTGTACACATAAAACCCTTAGGTACTCTCGTGGCGTAGTGGTCAGATGGTTAAGGCGTTGGTTACATTACGTAGGTTACGAGTTCGAATCCCAGTCGGGAAATTTGTACTTTGGGGCCATTTATTTTCGTGTGGTGCTAATTGGTAGGCCAATGAGAAGCGTACAGCGTAGCGAATGATGAGCCAGGCCAATCATAGGGCATAAATTATCTTATTGCTCAAATGTGAGGCAGTGGAAAATTCTGTTAGGATTCCATGTCCCAGATTAGTGTAAGGGCCGGACTGCGTTGAACGATGAGCTGGGCCAATCATAGAGCACGAAGCACTTCATTGCTCAATGGTGAAGCTGTGGAAAATTCTGTTTAGTTTCCATGTGCAATTTCTAGTATAAAAAGGCCGTTTTGCCTTCGGTTATCACTCCACCTTATCACGTTAATACCTGATATTATTATAGTTTATTCTTGTAAAATTAGTTAATTCGGTTTCTTGTTGAAACTTTATTTGATAAATCCTTTTGTAAAACTGTAAATATACTGCAATTTCCTGACATGTTTTCTTTTGGTCCGACTTCGGGACAGCCGAACACCAGGGAGATGGCAGCCTAGATCGTTAGGCCGTAAGCAACGCAGGGAAGGGATGTCCACAACACGCTAGCGCCCACATTGGATTGACCGCGCACCCCCTTTGCCCCTTCGAAATGCTCAACTTGCTATGCAGCGCCCGCTTTGTGAGAAAGGTAAGACTTTGTTCGACGCCCTTGCCCGCCGTAAGACCTATAGATCAGGGTAAGCGTGACACCGTACTGGACGCCGCAAATTTAGGATCAAATAATTATATCCAGACAACCCCCCCTTTGTCAGTCCTACGAATCCCTGGGTTAACCTGTACTTCCTACAGGTGCGAACTATTGCCATTCGTCAGTACGCGAGTACATATTAGGTACGGACAGCATATGTTCCATAATTTAGTGATTCGTAGCACTGACTGTTTGGTACCGGTTCGCTTTGTAGAACGTACATTAGTACCCCCCCCCCCCCCCCCTGTCTGGAGTTAGCTATTTGATCAGGCAAGGAGTATTTCTGCTACCGGCACACTGCTTGGCCTAGGGAGGTTTATTAATATCCTACCGCGCCTTGCCACGTACTGATAGGTATTGCTGCTAACTACCGCAGCAACAAAGTTCTAGAATTAAATTAGTATACCAGATCAGCTAACGTACGGTAGCGATTAACCCCTATTCTTATCTTACAACCAGAATCTGGTATTAGTGCCGATCACGGGTGTAGTTACTAACACTGTGGTTGCCCATTGGGTTGTGGATAGGAAGGAGAGAGCTTTGACGTCATTCGTGAGTATAAAGTTCTACAAACGCGACTAGTTTATTTTAGTAGCTAGCGCACGGTATCACTTAGTCAGAAAATCACTAAAACCTAGTAAAAGGAATTACACGAAATTGTTTTATTTGTAACACACCCACACACACACGCCCTAAAACATATCGCCCTTAAAGTTCTACTAGCTATAGCGTACTATACATTACTTTAGGTGGAAATTGTCTGTATTTGTAAAATTAGGATCTGATTTAGTTGCGGCGATAAGGAGTATTTCACTTTCGTTATTAAACTGTTGTTTGTCTGGACAACGGTATTGTTACATTTAGGCCTGACCCTTTAGACTGATTTCGTACAGGGGGATCAGTTATTGTTACATTTAGGCACGACCCCTTTTCGACTGATTTAGGACTGTCAGTGTTGTTACGCTAGGTCTGTTAACCCACTAGCTCGTATATAAACCATATAAATCACACCGCGGCAAGTTACTGTATTTAGGACTGTCAGTGATAGTTAGGATTCGCTGCGCGGGGATTGTTTTCCCGTGAGTTTGGTCTGTTACTGTAACTGTACATCTGCCTCACCGGTTAGAGGACAGGTATCCTTCTGTCTAGTACGTAGGCATTAGACCCGCTCACGTACATAGAATAGATACAAGGCTCTGTTCCTCGCCAGTAGTCGTTTGTGTACTGTATCTGTTTGTTTAGATATCCTGGACTGGGATTTGTTGTCAGATACTGTACGAGCCCGTATACATTACTAGAGTCTCATAGTAAGATACATCGTTACTAGGATCTGGTAAGCGGTATACTACTGGACCCTTACAGTAGGAAGTATTTATATAAATTAGTATATAGTATTTCCGCCGTAGCGTATAGTATTATTTCGATTGTTAGCTATTGAAAGTAGGAGATATTTAAAACTAAGGTTAGTAAATTTAGTAATTTAGAACGTCCCCTGCTTCAGTAGGCTTTTAGGGTAGCTAGTACTTTCGTATTTAATATTTGACTAGCTAACAGTTAGTTTGTAGCACTTTGTTTTACGCCGTGTGTGTGCGGTGTTACTTTCGGTACTTGAAAAGGTACATAGGGTTTAAAGACCAATTTGTATCGGTACCTAGGAAGATTTTTCGTAAGCGTAGAAGTAAAACTCTCACCTTCGACCTTTTCAGGACTCAAGGACTCATTTCTGGACCGCTTCGAGGATTAGACCGCTTTTCGCAAAGTTTGGGAGACAATAAATTCGTCCGCGCCGCCGAAAAACGGAAAGACCCACGTCCGGTTTGTATTTGGGAATTTGTACGACTGGAAGATCAAAGGAACGTAAGTTTTACGACTCGCGTCGTTCAAACTTAAGAAAGCACAGTAGTACTCAAAATTTGTGGGTTTCACTGTCTATTAGTAGTGTTGTTGGTACTTATTTTCCCGTTAGACGTTGCTGTTTGGCCTATTGTTTATACTTGTTGATCTACATTTTGTTAACGTATACCGTTATCTCATTTATTCGTACAAATTTAGCCGGTAGGCTAGATTACTACTTATTTTATTATATACTTTGTTAGTTTATTTGTACCGGTTAGGGTATATATATGATATATATATATATCAAGGTAAGTTTGACATTTGTACATTTCGACATTTTGACATTTCGACATTCTGACTTGTTGATTTATTTGTACCGGTTAGGTAAGTTTGACACTTCAACATTCAGACATTTGACATTTTATTACCCGTACTTGACGTATATAATAAGACATGAGTGACACACCCCATTCGACGAGATACCCACCTACCGACTATGACTCGTGCGACCCGGACAGATCGACAGTAGACGAACCGAGAAGGAGAACCCGAGATTCCACCGATGTCACACCGCTTGCGTCGCCGGTACCCCGAACGGAAATACCGGAAACCGCAACGCGTGGCGACGGCAGAATCGAAGATTTCCTTACCGTCCCGCAGACTAGATCGCGGGAACCGGACATGGTAAGTTCGACTGGGAGCCAGGAGAACGTTATTAGGAGTATAGATACAGTACAGTACATATATATATAGTATGTATATATATATATGTATAGTACAGATTACTCGGAACCTCGGAGAAGGTTTTCGCGTTTTACGCGAGTTAACCGCCCCGATGTCGAGATATGAGTTCTACACCTTACAGGTAAGGATAGAAAGTAGGGTACATGCCTCCGTAGATAAACTTAAAGGTTTACACGAACTTGCAGAGTTGCGTGGCGATAACTTTACTCAGGTAAAGATAATAGACAAGTTGGTAAGTGCGAGAGAAAGCCTTATCCAGTTTAAGTCGGTGATAAGATTGGCTCAACAGGAGCAGTTCGACCAACTGCTAGGTGAGTCAGTTTCGGACGCCTTGTTACAACCCGAAGAGGAAGAAGAACTCTACTGCCTGGACGGGAGGTTGGAGACGCTCACCAATTTTCTTCGTAGATGCGGAGTACCGATCGAAGAACCGGAAGTTGTACCGAGAGGGATGACGGAAGTTCTATCTACGGAAGGCTCGCGAGCCTACCAAATTCCACCACTGGATAGATCGTTCGTTAGCGTACGGAGCGACGTTGGCGACGTTGGCGACGTTAGTAGAACAGCGTCTGGAATTATTCGACAACAACAGGAGGTCGCACGCCGACAACAAGTCGCTGAGGAAGAAACTCAACGACAATTGGCGCAGATTGCGATGGAAGGAGAAAGACAGCGTAGAGAAGACGTAGCGAAACTTGCGAAACTTCAAGCGCAGGCTGAGTTCGAAGCATCAGAGATGCGGAGACTGGAGGAGGACTTAGCGCGAGAAGCGGCAGCCGACGAGTTAGCACGACAGGCGGCAGCTGACGTGTTAGCACGACAGGCGGCAGCTGACGAGTTAGCACGACAGGCGGCAGCTGACGAGTTAGCACGGAAAAAGGCAGCATCCGACGCTCGGGCCAAGTTGGAGGCGCGACAAATAAACGCTCGATTAGCTATACAGGAAGCGGAGTTAGCGGCACAACAACAGGATGCAGATCGACGCGAAAGAGAGATGCAGCTCCAGTTCGAATTAAATCGCAGATCGCGCGAGGCGGCCAACGCGCAAGAGGACCTCGAACTCGACGCGAGAGATAGATCTATAAGGTCTCGAGCTGGACACGACTTGTCTGCCCTGGATCGCATGGAGACTCGATATCGCAGAATTCAGAAGCGAATCGAGGAAGGAAGTGTGGGAGCGATAGATCGAGGAGAGGAGTTCGTCGAGGATTACTGTAAACGTTTTCCCCAAGTTATTCCTATGCTCAAACCCACGACTCCGACAAAACCGGTCTTTGTTACGAAACCTAAGGAAATAACGCCTGTGCGCCCGACGCAAGGTAGCAGGTTTGTTGTGACGGAAATACCGCAACCTAGGGCGACTTCATCGCCGATTCTCGCAGGTAAGATAAGTAGTCCACCAACTGTAAGCCGTAGTTTACTTGTAGAGAGAGACGAACCTGCGTTTATGACGGTAAAACAGGTAAGTAAACCATTACAAGTTAAACCTGTGACGTGCTGCGCGAACCCAGTCATTTATAAACCTACAGTAGAGCTTAACTCCGATGTTTTTACTAGACCTCTCACCCAATGTTTAACGAGACCTACAACTTCGTGGAAGGCTTGCGAGCCTACCGAACAACGAGGAGCCGTAGATCCCAGACCACGACGAACTCGACCAAGAATAATACGCCGGACGCGAACCCGCCAACCACCTTATCCGGACGACAGCGATTCATCCAGTGACTCGGAGTCGACGGAACGGGAAATATTCCGTATTGGAGCGGCAGCGGCAGCGGATTACAAACGAGAGGAGAGATCGACGAATCCCTACATCGACAATCCACCTCGAGAAACACCCCAACAGAAACCCACGTTGCAACCAGCGGAAGCGATCAGCACCAACAGACTCGCCGAAATAATGCGACCTGTAGCGGACCGACTAGCTCAGATAGAAGAGCGACTCGAAGCGCAACCGTCGGATCGATCACGAACCAGCGTGGAGTTGGAACAAACTAGACAACATCGACCACCGAGGAGAGAACAGGAGACTAGACGGACTCCGACACATCGAGAAGAAGATCCCGTTAATAATTCCTACCGACGAACAACGCGCGGAAGGGAGCGACTGGACGACGCCGCCGAACAGGGACGCGGACAGTTGGATTTGGTTAGCGAGATTGCGAAATTCGCGGCTAGACACGGATTACCGGCACAGCAACCGCCGAAGTTCTCTGGCAACGCGAAACACTGGCGCACACTGGTAGACTACGTAGAGTCCCAGATCGCTAAGTGTGCTTTCACCTCGACGGAGAAGTTTAACTACTTGCTCCAAGTCCTGTCTGGTGAGCCGAAACGATTAGCGGAAACCTTTATTGGTGTTCCCGATGCCTTTGAGTTGGCGTACGACCGTTTATATTCGATTTACGGAGGTAATGTCGCCATGGCTAAATCCATTATAGAAGACCTCTGCAGAGGAGGCAACATTTCGAGACCGATCGACCTTTTACGACTCGCGGACGAAATAAAGAACGCTATAGGGACTTTACGGTCCATTGGACAACTCGAGTACGCTAACGCACCGACGGTTCTCATTCGAATAATCGGTCGACTTCATCATCGACTACGAAGAGAATGGCGACGCATCGAGTACCAGCGCGAAGAGGCCGGAGGGTTATTAAAACTCACCGATGTCTATCAACTTATTTCACGGGAGGCCGTGATCGAGACTCGATCGAACTATACCGATCACCATATCGCGGCGGAAGGGATAACTGTTTCTGCGCCAAATCGGACTAAACCATTTCCGACGAACGCGAAAGCCGTTACTTACGCCACCCCTACTGAGACTTCTAAAGTTCTGACGCCTATCGGCACCACGCAGCCACGACAACAGTTGCCGGCGGACTTTGTGGGATGCTCATACTGCGAGCGGAACGGCAGAAACCATAGCGGACATAAACTACGTGGATGTCGCGCTTTTAAAGAGTTAGGGATCGAGGAAAGGAGACTCCAAATCCGATCTCTAGATTCCTGTTGGAGATGTATGAAGCCAGGACACGTCCGGAAGGATTGCCCGAGCGATGATACATGTTCTCTGTGTGGACGTAACCATGACGCGTTGCTTCACACAACCAGTCATACTCCGACCAGACGCTTTCGACGAGAGCATCCCGATAAAGCGGCTAGATGCGACGCGCTTTATAAGGAGCGTGCGCCGCGCGAGATCCGTACCTTTTATACCGACTGTATGGATCAGTCAGGATCATCGGACGAGGACGAGGAGGAAGACGACACTTTCTACGTGCATGCAGGTGAGGAACAGCCATCGATAACGCTCCTCACACAGAACCAATTGAAAGGGTTTAGCGTGATTCCTATAAAGATTACCGGAACCCGAGGGAGCAAGCGTATATACGCCATCTTAGACTCTGCGTCATCGCATAGCTATGTCGACGAACAAGTAGCCGACGTAGTTACGGACTTGAGTCAAGGTAAGACTGCTCAGTATACTGTAAGCAGCATGCATGGTAAGAGAGCGATTCCTGTGACGAGAGTAAAACTAACTTTAGACACTCTTCTTTCCAAAGCGGAACACAGCAAGGAGGAGCGCTCATTACTTCCGGTAAGAAATTTGACCTTTGCAGCTACGAAGGACTTTAGTAACTTGCTCGGCCCTGTGCCAGAGCAATCACCGGAAGATCGTAAGTATTTCCGACACCTTGGAATACCGGAATGTCCTGTCAATTATCGTTCCATTGCGATGTTAATTGGGACAGACCAGTTTAACTTACATCAGGTATGGGAGACACGCCCATCTGTTATTACAGCGGGCAACCCCTACGCATGTAGAACTCCCATAGGTTGGTATACTAGAGCACCAATACGTTCACTAGAGGTAAGTGACCAGGAGGACGACGTTTTGAGTACGTGTAGTTTATTGACTAACACGATAGATAATTCTCCTTCACACTCCCGTGGTCCAATTGTACGGACGGCACTACGACAGACTTGCGTCACTAACGCAGACGCCACCGATACTGACGTAACCGATCTGGACACGACCATACGGACCTCTGACTTACAACTACTTGCAGTAGACCAGGTTGTATTGACTACTGAAGACCTGAGGGTTGTTGCTGTGGATGACTCGATGAACGAGGATTTTGGAAGGCTTGCGAGCCTACCGAAAAATCCGAAGGTCATTGACCCCACCCACCAGGCTTCGACACCGGTCGTTGATCTTGGAAGGCTTGCGAGCCTACCGATAGATCAAGAGGTTGTCAAACCGCCGCACGACGATTCGACGCCGACTAGTGACACCGGAAGGCTTGCAAGCCTACCAGACACATTGACACTAGCCACCGCAGCGGACGAAGACGTGGACGAGGACCATGGCGCAGTGCAAGCAGCGCTTGACCGACTGCTGACTGAACGGACCATTCAATGGTTGGAACAGGACTCAGCAGAACCCGGTAGTTACGAGACCGCTATGTCAGAACAGGAAAAACGGTCATTAAATATTATGAGAGATACCATTCGCCAGACCGCGAATGGCCACTATGAGGTTGGTATGTTGTGGCGCGATGGACAACCTAAGCTCGTTAACAATTACCCGCTTGCTTTGAGGCGACTCAAATCAATAAGGCAGCGATTGTTGCGAGACGAGACGGCCCATATGCAATACAATGCACAACTTCAGATGTATCTCCAAAAGGGATACGCCATTAGGATGTTAAATCCTGAGGTAACCACAGACCAGACATATTACCTGCCACATCATTTTGTTCGACACCCGGACAAACCTGGCAAGGTGCGTGTAGTCAACGACTGCGCTGCACTTTACCAAGGGATGTCTATGAACAGCGAACTGATGGACGGGCCGAATATGAATAATTACCTCATGGGAGTCTAATGCGTTTTAGACAACGCAAAGTGGCTTTCACCTGTGACGTAGAGGCCATGTTTCACCAGGTTAAGGCTTTGGAGCGGGACAGGGACAGTTTGAGGTTTCTTTGGTATCCGGACGGAAACTTACAACTTCCGCCAGAAACTTACCAAATGCAGGTAAGAGTATTCGGAGCCAGGGACAGCCCCAACTGCACCATGTACGCATTGAAGCAGACAGCATTGGACAGACGAGACCAATTTGACCCAGAAGTAGTTCGGACCGTGGAACGAGACTTCTACGTGGATGACGGCCTCAAGAGTTGTGACACCTTGGAGCGCGCTACAACCGTAGCACACCAACTCCAGGATTGTCTCGCTGAGGGCGGATTTCACCTGACGAAGTTCGCTTCCAACGAACCCGAACTGGTGAACTCATTTGACCCGATGGATCGCAGTGGAGGTGACTTGGACTTAGACCTAGAACCTCTGCCGACGACCAAAGTACTAGGACTTAGTTGGGACCCTAACACCGACAATTTTAGGGTACGTGTAAGGTCCAACGACCAGACTAGACCTCTCACTAAGAGGACTTGCTTATCGACCATGAGTCGATTGTATGACCCGTTGTGTTTCATTAGTCCAGTGATCCTACATGCCAGGATCATACTCCGCAGCATTTGGCAAGCCGGACTGGAATGGGACGATCCCATCCCAGAAAAGTTAGCTGAGCGATGGAGGGACTGGGAAGCCCAACTGACGTTCCTACAAGACTATACCATACCAAGGGTATACTTTCCTTTGCAAACCACCTTTCCTGCTGATTTAGAGCTTCACAGCTTTAGTGACGCTAGCAAGGATGGATTGGGGGTTACTTTATACCTTAGACGACAAGTGACATCGGACAGCTACGATGTATCTCTCGTTACTTCAAGGGCTAGAACAATGCCATTGAAGTATATGACTGTACCTCGTGGGGAGCTGCAAGCCGGGACGATATCCACCGATATTGTCAGTCTAGTTCAACGCGAGCTGGAGGCTAACTTGAAGGTCACATATTGGACGGATGCGACGTTGGTACTTTGGTACATAAACAACGAAACATTTGAGTTCAAGACTTTCGTAGCCAACAGACGGGCTGAAATACTAGACCGGTCGCTCAAACAAGATTGGCGTCACTGTCCAGGGAAGCTGAACCCAGCTGACATCGCGTCACGGGGGATGCAACCACTCGACTTTTGTAAACCGGACAATAAATCCTTTTGGTTTAGAGGACCCGATTTCCTACAGCGACCATCAGACGAATGGCCACCGTTATTGGACGCGACAACCAACACCATACCAGAGGGTGCCGAGATAAAACTCGACAAGGTTGTCAAGTCTAAAGCGAAAGCCAACGCCAAGGTCAAAAGGAAAAAAGGACGGACGAAATCTGATGACCTGGACGCCAGACCTGACATTACGCCAGACGTCTCGCCAGACACTCGACCAGACGCTTGTATGAATCCTTCGCCGGATGTTCCGCGGGAGATTTCACCAGACGTTTCGCCGGATTGTTCACCAGATTACTCGCCAGACTATTCACCAGAAGAGACACCAGATTGTTCTCCGGATTGTTCGCCAGATTGTTTGATGGAACTCTCGACAGAATGTCTACCGGACGTCTCACCAGACTGTTCACCAGACATCTAGACCGACTGTCCACCAGACTTTGAACCAGACTTTCTGACAGAAGTTACGCTAGACAGACTTTGGGACCGACGACAGGACATTTTGCCGGATGTTCCGCGCTATGTCTCACCAGACGTCTCACCAGACTGTTCACCAGACGCTTCACCAGACTGTCTACTAGACACTCCATTAGAAGACCCATTGGAGCGGACATTTAGAGACGTACCAAATTTGACTTCTTTGGACGACAGAGTGGTGGCCACAGGGATTACACTCCGCTCGAAGAAGGTACTTGACTTACCTACAGGTAAAGTGGTGACTAAGGTTAGGAAGCTTACAGGCTCACAGGAACACACTGACACTGTAGAGTTGAAACCATTACTGCCAGTCGACACATTAGGTGCGGACGGCGAAGGTAAGACAGTAGAGATTGACGTACTTGGGGACTCAGACAAACCTACCGGAAGGCCCGTGGGCCTACCAAGTCCAGACAAGTATCCACACTACGACTACACCTTACCCGATGACGTCACTAACACTTACGTAGACAGGATAGTGAACCTAACTAGATCATGGACTGACGCATGCCGCAAGTTAGCATGGCTCAAACGATTGAGACAATATGCCAGAGGCAAACGCGACTTTCCTAGAAGACTTACCTTAAAGGAAATTGGCCACTGTGAAGTTGATATCATTCGACATTATCAATTGCGATATTTCGCACGAGAGTTCACAGCGATCAAACAAGGTAAACAGATTAAGTCTTCACCGATTTTGAGTTGGAGTCCGATTATTTACCGGGGCTTACTTTGTCACAAGTCCAGACTCCAAAACATCGACTTTGCACTTGACTTTAGGTATCCTATCATCATACCGCAACACCATGAGTTACAGCGCGCTATGATACTGGACGCACATGTACAACTCAAACACGTAGGTAGACACCACTGTCTATCACACTTACGCTCAAGGTTTGTACTGATTAGACCTAGTAAGGCACTGAGTTCAGTAACACGGAACTGTATTATTTGTAAGAAGGTGCACGCGAGGATAGGACACCAAGAAATGAGTGAACTACCACTAGCAAGATTACAGGCGTTTAGACCCCCTTTCACTGAGACAGGGATAGACTGTTTTGGACCCATAATCGCGAAACGCGGAAGGGTACAGGTAAAACGTTGGGGATTGATCTTCACCTGCATGGCCAGCAGAGCTGTCCATATAGAGCGAGTGACAGACTTGTCCACCAATGCCTTTATCCTAGCCTTACGGCGATTTATCGCTAGACGTGGATTGGTCAAATCCATATACTGCGACCAAGGGACAAACTTTGTGGGTGCACGGAACGAGATAACCAGAGCTTTGAGAAAATTGGACCAAAACCAGATTTCCGAGGAACTACGTCCTCACCGTATTGTTTGGTTTTTCAATACTCCAGACAGTCCGTGGAGAGGCGGCGTTTGGGAAAGGCTGATTGGCTCAATAAAGACTGCTATGGCTAAAGTCGTACCGACGCAACACATCTTGACAGACGACCAACTGACGACGTTACTAATAGAAATCGAAGCAATCTTAAATACCAGACCGATCGCTTTGATCCCAGACAATAACGACGTACAGTTTGCCTTGACACCAGCGCACCTGCTTATGCAGGCGCCGACGACATTGTTGCCCATTTCGGTACCCGTTGATAGTGACGGATACGGCAACAAGGCTTGGAAAATCACTCAATTGCTTGCAAATAAATTCTGGGAAATATGGCAGAAATATTATTTGCCCTCTATTTCAACCAGAACTTCCTGGTATCTAAATACCCGGTGTTTAAGGCGTGGTGACCATGTTTTATTGGCCGAAGCTAATCTGAGAAGACGGTTTTGGCTGACTGGAGTCATTTTGACCACGCACCCTACATCTGGTATAGTGAGAACAGTTACTGTACGGACTATCGACGGACGTACCGTAGATAGACCTGTACAACGTCTCGTACTCCTTGAGGAGACTAGAAACGAGACGGGAGACTACAAATCTCCACCCAATATTAGTAAATAGATGTGGGACCTTTGTTGGCCGCCACATAGACCTACTGTATTTTAGTTATTTGTATTTGTATTACTGTACGTGCATTTGTAATCCTCTTCACTGTAGATAGAGACAGCGGTGGAATTCCATTGTCTTTATACGTGAACATGGAGGGTAGTACCCTTATGTATCACATAGGAGCGGGATTGTGTGTACAGTAGGAATGGAATTCCACTTGGAACCCACAAGTGAGACAATTTTCAAAATTATTAGACAAATCCATTTAGTTGGATTTAAATTTAAGAAAAACGATTCTCCAGTGAAAGCAAATTCTAGAATACAGCTAGATAAAATTAAAATTGGGGAGGACAAGAGCGGATGGAAGGCTTGCGAGCCTACCGATAAATAAATTTTTTTTTTTTGAAAAGAAAATCGGTCTTATTCTGCGTAGTCGTGTCTACTATTATTTTGACCAATTAATTCTCGACTGACTTATTTTCTTGGGAAACGTAGTATGGGAAATTAAAAGGTGAGTATTTTAGACTCGCGGCTAGTTTACCCGGAATTCGTTTTTTATCGGCACAATTTTTTGGATTAGGAGCCAGTGCGAAATCACGCGAACCCGAAGTCATTAGGCAAAATGGGTTGGGGTTTAGAGCAGAGTTGAGCCAAAAGCCGACAAACTCTAAGTCACCTCACATCTAACCTCTGTTTGTGCTTCCTCTAGTAGAAACACTATTATCAAAGATCCACGCAGGAATAGGAGCACCAGGCGCCGTTCAACCGATATGGGGCCAAAACTTTAACCTGTTTGGAGTGGAGAGTATGGCTAGGAGTACAGCCAAGCTTGCTAAATCCAAGGCGGATCCAAACGTCACGCGACAGCGATTGGACGCTTATAACAAAACAGCGGAGGAGTTACGCGCGGAGTTCAAAGCGTTGTACCCCTACGATGCGTTATGCGACGCCAGCGACGTTTGCGAGAACCCCGAGCTGATATTAGCGCGTTGCCCAAACCACCAAAGTCTGCGTTACCAAGAAGGCGGTCGTTTCATCTCCCGTCGTCCCCTTTCCTAGCGTTTTGGAACCACCGACAACTCGACGCCGAAGTCCGAGCCCAGTTCGACCTCGACCACCACCCAATCGTATTAGAGGACGTGGACGAGCCCGGTCGGCCAAGGAATAGGAAAGCGAGAAGAAAGGATATTATATTCAGATATTATATTTGGATGTTATATTGGATATTTATATTGGATATTTTATATTTGGATATTATATTTGGGTATTTATATCGGACGTTGGGTTTGGAAGGACGAGATATGGAAAGGAAGGCTTGCGAGCCTACCGTTAGCAATTAGTGCTCAGGAGAAGATATCCAGACCAGCAGGACGAACTATTAGATCGTCAGGAGGACACTATTGAAAGTTATTAGCGCATTATGTTTATATTATATTTGAACTGATTTAATTTGGTGAAGGTTTATTATGTATATTTACAATATATAAAGATTTATCGAAAGAGTTTGATTTATTTGTTCGATTTGTTTGATTTATTTGTTCTGATTTGTTTAATTTGCTTACCTTGATAACCGAAAGCCTTTTTTTGTATTTTAGGCACTGAAGTTAATTCGTAAATTTGTATTTGTATGTACGATCGATTGTATTTACGCCGTATCTGCAATATTAAGTATGCAATAATTAGATAGTGATTATATTTTATATTTTAGGCCCTACCAGTAAATTTAGAAATAGTTTGTAAATATTTTATATTTCGATTGGTGAAAACAGTCTTACTTACTGTTTTCATGGAGCGGTGATGAATTATTTCACTATAAGATAGCATTTAGTAGTTTAACTTTAACGTAAAAACTTTGAAAATCCGACGTATTTTGATTAAGTTACAGTAATGTAATATGCCTATTCATATTTGTACACATAAAACCCTTAGGTACTCTCGTGGCGTAGTGGTCAGATGGTTAAGGCGTTGGTTACATTACGTAGGTTACGAGTTCGAATCCCAGTCGGGAAATTTGTATTTTGGGGCCATTTATTTTCGTGTGGTGCTAATTGGTAGGCCAATGAGAAGCGTACAGCGTAGCGAATGATGAGCCAGGCCAATCATAGGGCATAAATTATCTTATTGCTCAAATGTGCGGCAGTGGAAAATTCTGTTAGGATTCCATGTCCCAGATTAGTGTAAGGGCCGGACTGCGTTGAACGATGAGCTGGGCCAATCATAGAGCACGAAGCACTTCATTGCTCAATGGTGAAGCTGTGGAAAATTCTGTTTAGTTTCCATGTGCAATTTCTAGTATAAAAAGGCCGTTTTGCCTTCGGTTATCACTCCACCTTATCACGTTAATACCTGATATTATTATAGTTTATTCTTGTAAAATTAGTTAATTCGGTTTCTTGTTGAAACTTTATTTGATAAATCCTTTTGTAAAACTGTAAATATACTGCAATTTCCTGACATGTTTTCTTTTGGTCCGACTTCGGGACAGCCGAACACCAGGGAGATGGCAGCCTAGATTGTTAGGCCGTAAGCAACGCAGGGAAGGGATGTCCACAACACGCTAGCGCCCACATTGGATTGACCGCGCACCCCCTTTGCCCCTTCGAAATGCTCAACTTGCTATGCAGCGCCCGCTTTGTGAGAAAGGTAAGACTTTGTTCGACGCCCTTGCCCGCCGTAAGACCTATAGATCAGGGTAAGCGTGACACCGTACTGGACGCCGCAAATTTAGGATCAAATAATTATATCCAGACAACCCCCCCTTTGTCAGTCCTACGAATCCCTGTACTTCCTACAGGTGCGAACTATTGCCATTCGTCAGTACGCGAGTACATATTAGGTACGGACAGCATATGTTCCATAATTTAGTGATTCGTAGCACTGACTGTTTGGTACCGGTTCGCTTTGTAGAACGTACATTAGTACCCCCCCCCCCCCCCCCCCCTGTCTGGAGTTAGCTATTTGATCAGGCAAGGAGTATTTCTGCTACCGGCACACTGCTTGGCCTAGGGAGGTTTATTAATATCCTACCGCGCCTTGCCACGTACTGATAGGTATTGCTGCTAACTACCGCAGCAACAAAGTTCTAGAATTAAATTAGTATACCAGATCAGCTAACGTACGGTAGCGATTAACCCCTATTCTTATCTTACAACCAGAATCTGGTATTAGTGCCGATCACGGGTGTAGTTACTAACACTGTGGTTGCCCATTGGGTTGTGGATAGGAAGGAGAGAGCTTTGACGTCATTCGTGAGTATAAAGTTCTACAAACGCGACTAGTTTATTTTAGTAGCTAGCGCACGGTATCACTTAGTCAGAAAATCACTAAAACCTAGTAAAAGGAATTACACGAAATTGTTTTATTTGTAACACACCCACACACACACGCCCTAAAACATATCGCCCTTAAAGTTCTACTAGCTATAGCGTACTATACATTACTTTAGGTGGAAATTGTCTGTATTTGTAAAATTAGGATCTGATTTAGTTGCGGCGATAAGGAGTATTTCACTTTCGTTATTAAACTGTTGTTTGTCTGGACAACGGTATTGTTACATTTAGGCCTGACCCTTTAGACTGATTTCGTACAGGGGGATCAGTTATTGTTACATTTAGGCACGACCCCTTTTCGACTGATTTAGGACTGTCAGTGTTGTTACGCTAGGTCTGTTAACCCACTAGCTCGTATATAAACCATATAAATCACACCGCGGCAAGTTACTGTATTTAGGACTGTCAGTGATAGTTAGGATTCGCTGCGCGGGGATTGTTTTCCCGTGAGTTTGGTCTGTTACTGTAACTGTACATCTGCCTCACCGGTTAGAGGACAGGTATCCTTCTGTCTAGTACGTAGGCATTAGACCCGCTCACGTACATAGAATAGATACAAGGCTCTGTTCCTCGCCAGTAGTCGTTTGTGTACTGTATCTGTTTGTTTAGATATCCTGGACTGGGATTTGTTGTCAGATACTGTACGAGCCCGTATACATTACTAGAGTCTCATAGTAAGATACATCGTTACTAGGATCTGGTAAGCGGTATACTACTGGACCCTTACACTGTGGATGGTGTGGGAGACGGAGTGGGAAGTACAAGAGGATGTTTGGAGGGTGTGGGAGGCGGAGTGGGGGGATGGGGGGGATCTGTGGATGGTGAAGGAGACGGAGTGGGAGGTAAGGGGGGATCTGTAGAGGGTGTAGGAGACGGAGTGGGAGGTATGGGGGATCTGTGGAGGGTGTAGGAGACGGAGTGGGACGTATGCGGGGATCTGTGGAGGGTGGAGGAGACGAATGGGAGGTATGGGGTGATCTGCGGTGTGGAGGGTGTGGGAGACGGAGTGGGAAGTATGGGGGGATCTGTGGAGTGTGTGGGAGACGGATTGGGAAGTACAGGAGGATCTGTGGAGGGTGTGGGAGGCAAAGTGGGAAGTACAGGGGGATCTGTGGAGGGTGTGGGAGACGGACTGGGAAGTACAGGAGGATCTGTGGATGGTGTGAGAGACGGAGTGGGAAGTACAGGAGGATCTGTGGAAGGTGTGGGAGACGGAGTGGGAAGTACAGGAGGATCTGTGGAGGGTGCGAGAGACGGTTTTGGAAGAACAGGAGGATCTGTGGACGGCGTGGGAGACGGAGTGGAAAGTACAGGAGGATTTGTGGAGGGTGTGGGAGACGGAGTGGGAAGTACAGGATGATCTGTGGAGGGTGTTGGAGTCGGAGTGGAAAGTACAGGATGATCTGTGGATGGTGTGGGAGACGGAGTGGGAAGTACAGGAGGATGTTTGAGGGTGTGGGAGGCGGAGTGGGGGGATGGGGGGATCTGTGGATGGTGAAGGAGACGGAGTGGGAGGTATGGGGGGATCTGTAGAGGGTGTAGGAGACGGAGTGGGAAGTACAGGAGGATCTGTGGACGGTGTGGGAGACGGAGTGGGAAGTACAGGAGGATCTGTGGAGGGTGTGGTAGGCGGAGTGGGAAGTATGGGAGATCTGAGGAGGGTGTGGGAGACGGAGTGGGAGGTATTGGGGGATCAGTGGCGGGTGTGGGAGACGGAGTGGGATGTATGGGGGGATCTGTGGCGGGTGTGGGAGACGGAGTGAGAAGTACAGCAGGATCTGTGGACGGTGTGGAAACGGAGTGGGACGTACAGGAGGATCTGTGGAGGGTGTGGGAGGCGGAGTGGGAAGCATGGGGGATCTGTGGAGGGTGTGAGAGACGGTGTTGGAAGTACAGGAGGGTGTAGGAGACGGAGTGGGAAGTACAGGAGGATCTGTGGAGGGTGTGAGAGACAGTGTTGGAAGTACGGGAGGATCTGTGGAGGGTGTGGGAGACGGAGTGGGAAGTACAGGAGGATCTGTGGAGGGTGTGGGAGTCGGAGTGGGAAGTACAGGAGGATCCGTGGACGGTGTGGGAGACGGAGTGGAAAGTACAGGAGGATCTGTGGAGGGTGTGGGAGACGGAGTGGGAAGTACAGGAGGATCTGTGGAGGGTGTGGGAGACGGAGTGGGAAGTACAGGAGGATCTGTAGAGGGTGTGGGAGACGGAGTGGGAAGTACAGGAGGATCTGTGGAGGGTTTGGGAGGCGAAGTGGGAAGTATGGGGCGATCTTTGGAGGGTGTAGGAGACGGAGTGGGATGTATGTGGTGATCCGTGGAGGGTTTGGGAGACGGAGTGGGAAGTACAGGATGATCTGGGTAAGGTGTGGGAGACTGTGTTGGAAGTACGAGAGGATCTGTGGAGGGTGTGGGAGACGGAGTGGGAGGTATGAGGGGATTTGTGGAGGGTGTGGGAGATGGAGTGGGAAGTACAGGAGGATCTGTGGACGGTGTGGGAGGCGGAGTGGGAAGTACAGGAGGATCTGTGGAGGGTGTGGGAGGCGGAGTGGAAAGTACAGGAGGATCTGTGGGCGGTGTGGGAGACGGAATAGGAAGTACGGGAGAATCTGTGGAGGGTGTGGGAGACGGTGTGGGAGGTATGGGGGGATCTGTGGAGGGTGTGGGAGACGGAGTGGGAAGTACAGGAGGATCTATGGACGGTGTGGGAGACGGAGTGGGAAGTACAGGAGGATCTGTGGAGGGTGTGGGAGACGGAGTGGGAAGTACAGGAGGATCTGTGGAGGGTTTGGGAGGCGAAGTGGGAAGTAAGGGGCGATCTTTGGAGGGTGTAGGAGACGGAGTGGGATGTATGTGGTGATCCGTGGAGGGTTTGTGAGACGGAGTGGGAAGTACAGGATGATCTGGGGAAGGTGTGGGAGACTGTGTTGGAAGTACGAGAGGATCTGTGGAGGGTGTGGGAGACGGAGTGGGAGGTATGAGGGGATCTGTGGAGGGTGTGGGAGATGGAGTGGGAAGTACAGGAGGATCTGTGGACGGTGTGGGAGACGGAGTGGGAAGTACAGGAGGATCTGTGGAGGGTGTGAGAGACGGAGTGGGAAGAACAGGAGGATCGGTGGACGGTGTGGGAGACGGAGTGGGAAGTACAGGAGGATCGGTGGACGGTGTGGGAGACGGAGTGGGAAGTACAGGAGGATCGGTGGAGGGTGTGAGAGACGGAGTTGGAAGAACAGGAGGATCTGTGGAGGGTGTGGGAGACGGAGTGGGAAGTACAGGAGGATCTGTGGAGGGTGTGGGAGGCGGAGTGGAACGTACAAGAGGATCTGTGGACGGTGTGGGAGACGGAGTGGGAAGTACGGGAGGATCTGTGGAAGGTGTGGGAGACGGTGTGGGAGGTACAGGAGGAACGGTGGACGGTGTGGGAGACGGAGTGGGAAGTACAAGAGGATCTGTGGAGGGTGTGGGAGACGGAGTGGGAAGTATAGGATGATCTGTGGAGGGTGTGGGAGACGGAGTGGGAAGTACAGGAGGATCTGTGGAGGGTGTGGGAGACGGAGTGGGAAGTACAGGAGGATCTGTGGAGGGTGTGGGAGACGGAGTGGGAAGAACAGGATGATCTGTGGAGGGTGTGGGAGGCGAAGTGGGAAGTATGGGGGGATCTGTGGAGGGTGTAGGAGGCGGAGTTGGAAGTACAGGAGGATCTGTAGAGGGTGTGGGAGACGGAGTGGGAAGTACAGGAGGATCTGTGGAGGGTTTGGGAGGCGAAGTGGGAAGTATGGGGCGATCTGCGGAAGGTGTGGGAGACGGAGTGGGAAGTACAGGATCTGTGGAGGGTGTGAGAGACGGTGTTGGAAGAACCAGGATCTGTGGACGGTGTCGGAGACGGAGTGGGAAGTACAGGAGGATCTGTGGAGGGTGTGGGAGACGGAGTGGGAAGTATGGGGGGATCTTTGGAGGGTGTAGGAGACGGAGTGGAAGGTATGTGGTGATCCGTGGAGGGTGTGGGAGACGGAGTGGGAAATACAGGAGGATCTGTGGAGGGTGTGGGAGACGGAGTGGGAAGAACAGGAGGATCTGTGGAAGGTGTGGGAGACGGAGTGGGAAGTACTGGAGGATCTGTGGAGGGTATGGGAGACGGAGTGGGAAGTACAGAACGATCTGCGGAAGGTGTTGGAGACGGAGTGGGAAGTACAGGATCTGTGGATGGTGTGAGAGACGGTGTTGGAAGAACCAGGATCTGTGGACGGTGTGGGAGACGGAGTGGGAAGTACAGGAGGATCTGTGGAGGGTGTGGGAGACGGAGTGGGAAGTACAGGAGGATCTATGAAGGGTGTGAGAGACGGTGTTGGAAGAACAGGAGGATCTGTGGAAGGTGTGGGAGGCGGAGTGGGAAGTACAGGATGATCTGTGGAGGGTGTGGGAGGCGGAGTGGAAAGTACAGGAGGATCTGTGGGCGGTGTGGGAGACGGAATAGGAAGTACGGGAGAATCTGTGGAGGGTGTGGGAGACGGTGTGGGAGGTATGGGGGGATCTGTGGAGGGTGTGGGAGACGGAGTGGAAAGTACAGGAGGATCTGTGGGCGGTGTGGGAGACGGAGTGGGAAGTATAGGAGGATCTGTGGATGGTGTGGGAGGCGAAGTGGAAAGTATGGAGGGATCTGAGAAGGGTGTAGGAGACGGAGTGGGAGGTATGTGGGGATACGTGGAGGGTGTGGGAGACGGAGTGGGAAATACATGAGGATCTGTGGAGGGTGTAGGAGACGGAGTGGGAAGTACAGGAGGATCTGTGGAGGGTGTGGGAGACAGAGTGGGAAGTACAGGAGGATCAGTGGAGGGTATGAGAGACAGTGTTGGAAGTACGGGAGGATCTGTGGAGGGTGTGGGAGACGGTGTGGGAGGTATGGGGGGATCTGTGGAGGGTGTGGGAGACGGAGTGGGAAGTACAGGAGGATCTGTGGATGGTGTGGGAGGCGAAGTGGGAAGTATGGGGGGATCTGTGGAGGGTGTAGGAGACGGAGTGGGAGGTATGTGGGGATCCGTGGAGGGTGTGGGAGACGGAGTGGGAAGTACAGGAGGATCTGTGGAGGGTGTAGGAGACGGAGTGTGAATTACAGGAGGATCTGTGGATGGTGTGGGAGACGGAGTGGGAAGTACATGAGGATCTGTGGAGGGTGTGAGAGGCGAAGTGGGAAGTATGGGGGGGGGGGTCTGAGGAGGGTGTAGGATACGGAGTGGGAGGTATGGGGGGATCTGTGGAGGGTGTGGGAGACGGAGTGGGAAGTACAGGATGATCTGTGGAGGGTGTTGGAGACGGAGTGGGAAGTACAGGAGGATATGTGGAAGGTGTGGGAGACGGAGTGGGGAGTACAGGAGGATCTGTGGTGGGTATGGGAGACGGAGTGGGAAGTACATGAGGATGTGTGGAGGGTGTGGGAGGCGAAGTGGGAGGTATGGGGGGATCTGTAGAGGGTGTAGGAGACGGAGTGGGAGGTATGGGGGGATCTGTGGAGGGTGTAGGAGACGGAGTGGGAAGTACAGGAGGATCTGTGGAGGGTGTGGTAGGCGAAGTGGGAAGTATGGGGGGATCTGTGGAAGGTGTAGGAGGCGGATTGGAAGGTATGTGGTGATGCGTGGAGGGTGTGGGAGACGGAGTGGGAAATTCAGGAGGATCTGTGGAGGGTGTGGGAGACGGAGTGGGAAGAACAGGATGATCTGTGGAGGGTGTGGGAGGCGAAGTGGGAAGTATGGGGGGATCTGTGGCGGGTGTGGGAGACGGAGTGCGAAGTACAGGAGGATCTGTGGACGGTGTGGGAAACAGAGTGGGACGTACAGGAGGATCTGTGGAGGATGTGGGAGGCGGAGTGGGAAGTATGGGGGGATCTGTGGCGGGTGTGGGAGACGGAGTGCGAAGTACAGGAGGATCTGTGGACGGTGTGGGAAACAGAGTGGGACGTACAGGAGGATCTGTGGAGGATGTGGGAGGCGGAGTGGGAAGTATGGGGGGATCTTTGGAGGGTGTGGGAGAAGGAGTGGGAGGTATTGGGGGATCAATGGCGGGTGTGGGAGACGGAGTGGGATGTATGGGGGGATCTGTGGCGGGTGTGGGAGACGGAGTGCGAAGTACAGGAGGATCTGTGGACGGTGTGGGAGACGGAGTGGGAAGTACAGGAGGATCTGTGGATGGTGTGGGAGACGGAGTGGGATGTATGGGGGGATCTGTGGCGAGTGTGGGAGACGGAGTGCGAAGTACAGGTGGATCTGTGGACGGTGTGGGAGACGGAGAGGGAAGTGCAGGAGGATCTTTAGAGGGTGTGGGAGACGGAGTGGGAAGTACAGGAGGATCTGTGGAGGGTGTGGGAGGCGAATTGGGAAGTATGGGGGATCTTTGGAGGGTGTAGGAGACGGAGTGGGAGGTATGTAGTGATCCGTAGAGGGTGTGGGAGACGGAGTGGGAAATACAGGAGGATCTGTAGAGGGTGTGAGAGACAGTGTTGGAAGTACGGGAGGATCTGTGGAGGGTGTGGGAGACGGAGTGGGAGGTATGAGGGGATCTGTGGGGGGTGTGGGAGATGGAGTGGGAAGTACTGGAGGATCTGTGGACGGTGTGGGAGACGGAGTGGGAAGTACAGGATGATCTGTAGATGGTGTGGGAGACGGAGTGGGAAGTATGGGGGGATCTGTAGAGGGTGTAGGAGACGGAGTGGGAGGTATGGGGGGATCTGTGGAGGGTGTCGGAGACGGAGTGGGAGGTATGGGGGGGATCTGTGGCGGGTGTGTGGAGACGGAGTGGGAAGTACAGGAGGATCTGTGGACGGTGAGGGAGACGGAGTGGGAAGTACAGGAGGATATGTGGAGGGTGTGGTAGGCGGAGTGGTAAGTATGGGGGATCTGTGGAGGGTGTGGGAGACGGAGTGGGAGGTATTGGGGGATCAGTGGCGGGTGTGGGAGACGGAGTGCGATGTATTGGGGCATCTGTGCCGAGTGTGGGAGACGGAGTGCGAAGTACAGGAGGATCTGTGGACGGTGTGGGAAACGGAGTGGGACGTACAGGAGAATCTGTGGACGGTGTGGGAGGCGGATTGGGAAGTATGGGGGATCTGTGGAGGGTGTGAGAAACGGTGTTGGAAGTACAGGAGGGTGTAGGAGACGGAGTTGGAAGTACAGGAGGATCTGTGGAGGGTGTGGGAGGCGAAGTGGGAAGTATGGGGGATATGTGGAGGGTGTAGGAGGCGGAGTTGGAGGTATGGAGGGATCGGTGGAGGGTGTGGGAGACGGAGTGGGAAGTACAGGAGGATCTGTGGAGGGTGTAGGAGACTGAGTGGGAAGTACAGGAGGATCTGTGGAGGGTGTAGGAGACGGAGTGTGAATTACAGGAGGATCTGTGGATGGTGTGGGAGACGGAGTGGGAAGTACATGAGGATCTGTGGAGGGTGTGAGAGGCGAAGTGGGAAGTGCGGGGGGGGGGGGTCTGTGGAGGGTGTAGGAGACGGAGTGGGAGATATGGGGGGATCTGTGGAGGGTGTGGGAGACGGAGTGGGAAGTACAGGATGATCTGTGGAGGGTGTTGGAGACGGAGTGGGAAGTACAGGAGGATATGTGGAAGGTGTGGGAGACGGGGTGGGAAGTACAGGAGGATCTGTGGTGGGTATGGGAGACGGAGTGGGAAGTACAGGATGATCTGTGGAAGGTGTGGGAGACTGTGTTGGAAGTACGGGAGGATCTGTGGAGGGTGTGGGAGACGGAGTGGGAGGTATGGGGGGATCTGTGGAGGGTGTGGGAGACGGAGTGTGAAGTACAGGAGGATCTGTGGAGGGTGTGGGTGACGGAGTGGGAAGTACATGAGGATCTGTGGAGGGTGTGAGAGACAGTGTTGGAAGTACGGGAGGATCTGTGGAGGGTGTGGGAGACGGAGTGGGAGGTATGAGGGGATCTGTGGGGGGTGTGGGAGATGGAGTGGGAAGTACTGGAGGATCTGTGGACGGTGTGGGAGACGGAGTGGGAAGTACAGGATGATCTGTGGATGGTGTGGGAGACGGAGTGGGAAGTACAGGAGGATCTGTGGAGGGTGTGGGAGGCGAATTGGGAAGTATGGGGGGATCTTTGGAGGGTGTAGGAGACGGAGTGGGAGGTATGTAGTGATCCGTGGAGGGTGTAGGAGACGGAGTGGGATGTACAGGATGATCTGTGGAAGGTGTGGGAGACTGTGTTGGAAGTACGGGAGGATCTGTGGAGGGTGTGGGAGACGGAGTGGGAGGTATGGGGGGATCTGTGGAGGGTGTGGGAGACGGAGTGTGAAGTACAGGAGGATCTGTGGAGGGTGTGGGTGACGGAGTGGGAAGTACATGAGGATCTGTGGAGGGTGTGAGAGGCGAAGTGGGAAGTATGGGGGGATCTGTAGAGGGTGTAGGAGACGGAGTGGGAGGTATGGGGGGATCTGTGGAGGGTGTCGGAGACGGAGTGGGAGGTATGGGGGGGATCTGTGGCGGGTGTGTGGAGACGGAGTGGGAAGTACAGGAGGATCTGTGGACGGTGAGGGAGACGGAGTGGGAAGTACAGGAGGATATGTGGAGGGTGTGGTAGGCGGAGTGGTAAGTATGGGGGATCTGTGGAGGGTGTGGGAGACGGAGTGGGAGGTATTGGGGGATCAGTGGCGGGTGTGGGAGACGGAGTGCGATGTATTGGGGCATCTGTGCCGAGTGTGGGAGACGGAGTACGAAGTACAGGAGGATCTGTGGACGGTGTGGGAAACGGAGTGGGACGTACAGGAGAATTTGTGGACGGTGTGGGAGGCGGATTGGGAAGTATGGGGGATCTGTGGAGGGTGTGAGAAACGGTGTTGGAAGTACAGGAGGGTGTAGGAGACGGAGTGGGAAGTACAGGAGGATCTGTGGAGGGTGTGGGAGGCGAAGTGGGAAGTATGGGGGATATGTGGAGGGTGTAGGAGGCGGAGTTGGAGGTATGGAGGGATCGGTGGAGGGTGTGGGAGACGGAGTGGGAAGTACAGGAGGATCTGTGGAGGGTGTAGGAGACTGAGTGGGAAGTACAGGAGGATCTGTGGAGGGTGTAGGAGACGGAGTGTGAATTACAGGAGGATCTGTGGATGGTGTGGGAGACGGAGTGGGAAGTACATGAGGATCTGTGGAGGGTGTGAGAGGCGAAGTGGGAAGTGCGGGGGGGGGGGTCTGTGGAGGGTGTAGGAGACGGAGTGGGAGATATGGGGGGATCTGTGGAGGGTGTGGGAGACGGAGTGGGAAGTACAGGATGATCTGTGGAGGGTGTTGGAGACGGAGTGGGAAGTACAGGAGGATATGTGGAAGGTGTGGGAGACGGAGTGGGAAGTACAGGAGGATCTGTGGTGGGTATGGGAGACGGAGTGGGAAGTACATGAGGATCTGTGGAGGGTGTGGGAGGCGAAGTGGGAGGTATGGGGGGATCTGTAGAGGGTGTAGGAGACGGAGTGGGAGGTATGGGGGGATCTGTGAAGGGTGTAGGAGACGGAGTGGGAAGTACAGGAGGATCTGTGGAGGGTGTGGTAGGCGGAGTGGGAAGTATGGGGGGATCTTTGGAGGGTGTGGGAGAAGGAGTGGGAAGTATGGGGGGATCTGTGGCGGGTGTGGGACACGTAGTGGGATGTATGGGGGAATCTGTGGTGGGTGTGGGAGACGGAGTGCGAAGTACAGGAGGATCTGTGGACGGTGTGGGAAACGGAGTGGGACGTACAGGAGGATCTGTGGAGGATGTGGGAGGCGGAGTGGGAAGTATGGGGGGATCTTTGGAGGGTGTGGGAGAAGGAGTGGGAGGTATTGGGGGATCAGTGGCGGGTGTGGGAGACGGAGTGGGATGTATGGGGGGATCTGTGGCGGGTGTGGGAGACGGAGTGCGAAGTACAGGAGGATCTGTGGACGGTGTGGGAGACGGAGTGGGAAGTGCAGGAGGATCTTTAGAGGGTGTGGGAGACGGAGTGGGAAGTACAGGGGGATCTGTGGAGGGTGTGGGAGGCGAATTGGGAAGTTGGGGGGATCTTTGGAGGGTGTAGGAGACGGAGTGGGAGGTATGTAGTGATCCGTGGAGGGTGTGGGAGACGGAGTGGGAAATACAGGAGGATCTGTAGAGGGTGTGAGAGACAGTGTTGGAAGTACGGGAGGATCTGTGGAGGGTGTGGGAGACGGAGTGGGAGGTATGAGGGGATCTGTGGGGGGTGTGGGAGATGGAGTGGGAAGTACTGGAGGATCTGTGGACGGTGTGGGAGACGGAGTGGGAAGTACAGGATGATCTGTGGATGGTGTGGGAGACGGAGTGGGAAGTACAGGAGGATCTGTGGAGGGTGTGGGAGGCGAATTGGGAAGTATGGGGGGATCTTTGGAGGGTGTAGGAGACGGAGTGGGAGGTATGTAGTGATCCGTGGAGGGTGTAGGAGACGGAGTGGGATGTACAGGATGATCTGTGGAAGGTGTGGGAGACTGTGTTGGAAGTACGGGAGGATCTGTGGAGGGTGTGGGAGACGGAGTGGAAGGTATGGGGGGATCTGTGGAGGGTGTGGGAGACGGAGTGTGAAGTACAGGAGGATCTGTGGAGGGTGTAGGTGACGGAGTGGGAAGTACATGAGGATCTGTGGAGGGTGTGAGAGGCGAAGTGGGAAGTATGGGGGGATCTGTAGAGGGTGTAGGAGACGGAGTAGGAGGTATGGGGGGGATCTGTGGCGGGTGTGTGGAGACGGAGTGGGAAGTACAGGAGGATCTGTGGACGGTGAGGGAGACGGAGTGGGAAGTACAGGAGGATATGTGGAGGGTGTGGTAGGCGGAGTGGTAAGTATGGGGGATCTGTGGAGGGTGTGGGAGAAGAAGTGGGAGGTATTGGGGGATCAGTGGCGGGTGTGGGAGACGGAGTGCGATGTATTGGGGCATCTGTGCCGAGTGTGGGAGACGGAGTGCGAAGTACAGGAGGATCTGTGGACGGTATGGGAAACGGAGTGGGACGTACAGTAGAATCTGTGGACGGTGTGGGAGGCGGAGTGGGAAGTATGGGGGATCTGTGGAGGGTGTGAGAAACGGTGTTGGAAGTACAGGAGGGTGTAGGAGACGGAGTGGGAAGTACAGGAGGATCTGTGGAGGGTGTGGGAGGCGAAGTGGGAAGTATGGGGGATATGTGGAGGGTGTAGGAGGCGGAGTTGGAGGTATGGAGGGATCGGTGGAGGGTGTGGGAGACGGAGTGGGAAGTACAGGAGGATCTGTGGAGGGTGTAGGAGACGGAGTGGGAAGTACAGGAGGATCTGTGGAAGGTGTGGAAGACGGAGTGGGAAGTACAGGAGGATCTGTGGGGGGTATGTGAGACGGAGTGGGAAGTACAGGAGGATCTGCGGAAGGTGTGGGAGACGGAGTGGGAAGTACAGGATCTGTAGAGGGTGTGAGAGACGGTGTTGGAAGAACAGGAGGATCTGTGGACGGTGTGGGAGACGGAGTGGGAAGTACAGGAGGATCTGTGGAGGGTGTGGGAGATGGAGTGCGAAGTACAGGAGGATCTGTGGAGGGTGTGAGAGACGGTGTTGGAAGAACAGGAGGATCTGTGGAAGGTGTGGGAGACGGAGTGGGAAGTACAGGAGGATCTGTGGAGGGTGTGGGAGGCGGAGTGGAAAGTACAGGAGGATCTGTGGACGGTGTGGGAGACGGAGTGGGAAGTACAGGGTGATCTTTGGAGGGTGTGGGAGGCGGAGTGGGAAGTGGGGATCTTTGGATGGTGTAGGAGACGGGAGTGGGAGGTATGGGGGGATCTGAAGAGGGTGTAGGATACGGAGTGGGAGGTATGGGGGGATCTGTGGAGGGTGTAGGAGACGGAGTGGGAGGTACAGGATGATCTGTGGAGGTTGTAGGAGATGGAGTGGGAGGTACGGGGGATCTGTGGTGGGCGTGGGGAGACGGAGTGGGAAGAACAGGAGGATCTGTGGAGGGTGTGGTAGGCGGAGTGCGAAGTATGGGGGGATCTGTGGAGGGTGTGGGAGACAGAGTGGGAGATATGTGGGGATCTGTGGAGGGTGTAGCAGACGGAGTGGGAGGTAGGCGGGGATCTGTGGAGGGTGTTGGAGATGGAGTGGGAGGTACGGGGGATCTGTGGCGGGTGTGGGGAGACGGAGTGGGAAGAACAGGAGGATCTGTGGAGGGTGTGGTAGGCGGAGTGGGAAGTATGGGGGGATCTGTGTAGGGTGTGGGAGACGGAGTGGGAGGTATTGGGGGATCTGTGGCGGGTGTGGGAGACGGAGTGGGAGGTATGTGGGGATCTGTGGACGGTGTGGGAAACGGAGTGGGACGTACAGGAGGAACCGTGGAGGGTGTGGGAGTCGGAGTGGGAAGTATGGGGGGATCTGTGTAGGGTGTGGGAGACGGAGTGGGAGGTATTGGGGGATCTGTGGCGGGTGTGGGAGACGGAGTGGCAAGTACAGGAGGATCTGTGGACGGTGTGGGAAACGGAGTGGGACGTACAGGAGGAACCGTGGAGGGTGTGGGAGTCGGAGTGGGAAGTATGGGGGATCTGTGGAGGGTGTGAGAGACGGTGTAAGAGAAGGAGTGGGAAGAACAGGAGGATCTCTGGAGGGTGTAGCAGACGGAGTGGGAGGTAGGCGGGGATCTGTGTAGGGTGTTGGAGATGGAGTGGGAGGTACGGGGGATCTGTGGCGGGTGTGGGGAGACGGAGTGGGAAGAACAGGAGGATCTGTGGAGGGTGTGGTAGGCGGAGTGGGAAGTATGGGGGGATCTGTGTAGGGTGTGGGAGACGGATTGGGAGGTATGAGGGGATCTGTGGAGGGTGTGGGAGACGGAGTGGGAGTGGGAAGTACAGGAGGATCAGTACAGGAGGTGTGGGAGGCGAAGTGGGAAGTATGGGGCATCTGTGGAGGGTGTAGGAGACGGAGTGGAAGGTATGTGGGGATCCGTGTAGGGTCTGGGAGACGGAGTGGGAAATACAGGAGGATCTGTGGAGGGTGTAGGAGACGGAGTGGGAAGTACAGGATGATCTGTGGAAGGTGTGGGAGACTGTGTTGGAAGTACGAGAGGATCTGTGGAGGGTGTGGGAGACGGAGTGGGAGGTATGGGGGGATCTGCGGAGGGTGTGCGAGACGGAGTGTGAAGTACCGGAGGATCTGTGGACGGTGTGGGAGACGGAGTGGGAAGTACAGGTGGATCTGTGGAGGGTGTGGGAGACGGAGTGGGTATTACAGGAGGAACTGTGGAGGGTGTGGGAGGCGGAGTGGAAAGTACAGGAGGATCTGTGGACGTTGTGGGAGACGGAATGTGAAGTACAGGAGGATCTTTGGAGGGTGTGGGAGGCGGAGTGGGAACTATGGGAGGATCTGTGGAGGGTGTAGGAGACGGAGTAGGAGGTATGGGGGGATCTGTTGAGGGTGTGGGTGATGGAATGGGAAGTACAGGAGGATCTGTGGAGGGTGTGGGAGACGGAGTGGGAAGTACAGGAGGATCTGTGGAGGGTGTAGGAGACGGAATGGGAGGTATGGGGGGATCTGTGGAGGGTGTGGGAGACGGAATGGGAGGTATGGGGGGATCTGTGGAGGGTGTGGGAGACGGAGTGGGAGGTATGGGGGGATCGGTGGACGGTGTAGGAGACGGAGTAGGAAGTACAGGAGGATCTGTGGAGGGTGTTGGATGCGGAGTGGGAAGTATGGGGGGATCTGTGGAGAGTGTAGGAGACGGAGTGGGAGGTATGGGAGATCTGTGGAGGGAATAGGAGACGGAGTGGGAGGTATGGGGGGATCTGTGGAGGGTGTGGGAGACGGAGTGGGAAGTACAGGAGGATCGGTGGAGGGTGTGGGAGACGAAGTGGGGGGTATGGGGGCGGGGGGATCTGTGGAGGGTGTGGGTGATGGAGTGGGAGGTACGGGGGATCTGTGGCGGGTGTGGGGAGACGGAGTGGGAGGTATGGGGGATCTGTGGAGGGTGTAGGAGACGGAGTGGGAGGTATGGGGGGATCTGTGGAGGGAGTAGGAGACGGAGTGGGAGGTATGGGGGGATCTGTGGAGGGAGTAGGAGACGGAGTGTGAGGTATGGGGGGATGTGTGGAGGGTGTGGGTGATGGAGTGGGAAGTACATGAGGATCTGTGGAGGGTGTGGGAGGCAAAGTGGGATGTATGGGGGCATCTGTGGAGGGTATAGGAGACGGAGTGGGATGTATGTGGGCATCTGTGGATGGTGTAGGAGACGGAGTGTGAGGTATGGGGTGATATGTGGAGGGTGTGGGTGATGGAGTGGGAAGTACAGGAGGATCTGTGGAGGGTGTGGGAGGCGGAGTGGAAAGTACAGGAGGATCTGTGGAGGGTGTAGGAGACGGAATGGGAGGTATGGGGGGATCTGTGGAGGGTGTGGGAGACGGAGTGGGAAGTACAGGAGGATCTGTGGAGGGTGTAGGAGACGGAATGGGAGGTATGGGGGGATCTGTGGAGGGTGTGGGAGACGGAATGGGAGGTATGGGGGGATCTGTGGAGGGTGTGGGAGACGGAGTGGGAGGTATGGGGGGATCGGTGGACGGTGTAGGAAGTACAGGAGGATCTGTGGAGGGTGTTGGATGCGGAGTGGGAAGTATGGGGGGATCTGTGGAGAGTGTAGGAGACGGAGTGGGAGGTATGGGGGATCTGTGGAGGGAATAGGAGACGGAGTGTGAGGTATGGGGGGATCTGTGGAGGGTGTGGGAGACGGAGTGGGAAGTACAGGAGGATCGGTGGAGGGTGTGGGAGACGAAGTGGGAGGTATGTGGGCGGGGGGATCTGTGGAGGGTGTGGGTGATGGAGTGGGAGGTACGGGGGATCTGTGGCGGGTGTTGGGAGACGGAGTGGGAGGTATGGGGGGATCTGTGGAGGGAGTAGGAGACGGAGTGTGAGGTGTGGGGGGATGTGTGGAGGGTGTGGGTGATGGAGTGGGAAGTACAGGAGGATCTGTGGAGGGTGTGGGAGGCGAAGTGGGATGTATGGGGGCATCTGTGGAGGGTGTAGGAGACGGAGTGGGAGGTATGGGGGGATCTGTGGAGGGTGTGGGTGAGGGAGTGGGAAGTACAGGAGGATCTGTGGAGGGTGTGGGAGGCGGAGTGGAAAGTACAGGAGGATCTTTGGAGGGTGTGGGAGGCGAAGTGGGATGTATGGGGTTATCTGAGGAGGGTGTAGGAGACGGAGTGGGAGGTATGGGGGATCTGTGGAGGGTGTGGGTGATGGAGTGGGAAGTTCAGGAGGATCTGTGGCGGGTGTGGGAGGCGAAGTGGGATGTATGGGGGGATCTGTGGAGGGTGTAGGAGACGGAGTGGGAGGTATGGGGGGATCTGTGGAGGGTGTGGGTGAGGGAGTGGGAAGTACAGGATGATCTGTGGAGGGTGTGGGAGGTGAAGTGGGATGTATGTGGGGATTTGTGGAGGGTGTAGGAGACGGAGTGGGAGGTATGGGGGGATCTGTGGAGGGTGTGGGTGATGTAATGGGAAGTGCAGGAGGATCTGTGGAGGGTGTGGGAGGCGGAGTGGGAAGTACAGGTGGATCTGTGGAGGGTGTGGGAGGCGAAGTGTTGTTCTATTTTGAATCTGTTAACTAGTATATATGAATAATAAAGTGGGTACAAATATTATTATGACTATTACTCCGTTGGCAAAGACATACCAGTTCATTTCATTTTATATGAAAGCCGACCAGCCGACCACAGGTGACTTATGGAGGATCGCTAGAAGTCGGCTAGTTTACACATAAGGTATTTAGGTTAGGCCAAGTTCCAACCACTCTTGGGTCATGTATAAAGAGTAAGTCGCAAGTGGTCGGCTTACATATATCATCATAGACTACATAGAGTTTTGGTCTAACATTTACACTCATTTTTAACGGAATAATTTGTTTGCGGTAAAGGTAAATGATACGTACCGCCGTGTCTATTGGTTTGGTTACTTCCGAAACAGATCATTACAGAAATGGATTACAAAAATAGGTTTATCTTACCAAATTCAATGCAATTTCTTCATTCCATGCTGACTCCTATTCGCCGATATTAAATAAATAAAATAATTCTCGTACATATATTAAAAAAAATATGTAAAAAATGTAAAATAATTCATTACAAACTAACTGCCTCCACTCTGCGTCCAAACCCACCAGAAGGATATTGTTTTACTATCGAAATATCTATGAATATCTCGGGAACATAAATATCACAACCGAAAAACTTAACATTGCTTCCATATTCCATTATAAATACTATTAAACCTGCACCCTAAAATACGGCTCACATTATAATATATAACAAAAGTATAACTTACAATGGGTTGATTTACAATTATTAAGTTCTGGAACTGAAGGTTATTGGATGGAACGAGAAGGAACGTTGGTAACTGGGGAGGTTCGTCTATATTCACTTAGAATTTGATCTTCTGTATCGTTGATCAACCTAAAATAATAATATTACAAGCCGATAGTAATTATGGTTTAGTAATAATGACAGTAGGTATCTATGTATGTAAAGATTGATGTTCTGTGTTGGTATCTACGTACATACTGATGGTAAATCTCCGTATGTACTTTATGTACATAGAGACAGCTGGTAGGTCTAAATATGTACGAACAGACAGATAATAGGTCTAGTTATTTATACTGTATAACCTGATTAAGTGTACGGTCACACTGTGACTGGAATGTTGTTGTATGTTTATGAAGCAACATTAATAATGTTGGTGAAAGATTTAATATAAGATGTTCAGGAGAAAATATATTACTAAAAATGTATCTATTTCTACAAAAATATTTCTGCACCTTTGCTACTTTATATGTATAACATAAGGCAACGCAATTAGATTACAAACTTACATTTATTTGTAGATAAATTTTGTCTTTCGTCAGGATCTTTGGAGCTGAATAAATTGTAGCGATTCTGCGACACTGTGATTAAGTACTCGTAAGGTATACTGACTGACACACAGCCGTTTCACAGCCTTTATATGGTTTGGTAACAACTGAACTTTACTTCTACAAATATGGGTGTTAACATTTAGTTCACTAATTAATGGGCTGTGTGTTCCAAGGGAGATATTATCTATCGCAAATATCTCTGTAATGTAATGTTTGTCATCTTTATACAAGAAAGGGGTGTGTGTACGTAGAAATCGATTATAATTAATTGAAATCCGTGACTATGTTCCACGAATATGACTCAGGTCATGGGAACCAATAATCTTAACGGAAGTTTCCCATACTGTAAGATAACCAAGGATATAACACCCAGGATATATATTCATCACCTGTCACCAACATTCATGGTATTTGACAATAAATCTCAGCATAAGTCATGTGATGATGTTTAGTGCTGTTCTTAATAGTCTTTTATGTGGATTTCAATTTGATAGAGAATCAATGGGTGTGGTGAGTTACTCTAACCTTGGCGCTCGTCTAGGAAATACTACTACTGCTATCGGAGTGCTGCATTGCAGCTGCATTATATATATTACGTATATTAAGTATAATTAAGTATAATACTACTTTGATCACCTGACAAAGATCGCAACCCCCCCCCCCCCCCCCCCCCCTAACTTAATATGTTTCCGAGTGATTCTGACAGTACAGGTACCCCTAAGTCATCAGCAAATTCTAGATCAGTAAGGTAATTTAATGGATTTATTTATTTGTGGCAGTACAGTAGGTGGAGTTATCATCACCCATAATCATTATGATGATCTAAGGACATGCGTATAACATAGTCAGTCAATCACAATTACGAATAAAAAGAGTGCAAGTGTGTCACCGTGAAGGACTCCCCATAAGACTTCGAATGGATCTGTGTCGCCACCATCAGCAGGAGACACTAATGTGGTGGAACCATCGTACAGTGATCAGAGAACTGTAATAATTTCTTCTGGCGTCCAGAGAACCAAAACCTCTAGCTGTAGATAAACTACACAAACAAATAATAGAACAGCTATTCAAATCAATAACACAGACTAAAACAGTACTGTTACTACGAAGCCCAAAACCACGAACACCTGAGATAAATAGCCTAAATTTAATCTTAAACAATAAAATAATTGACCAATCAACAGAAATTAAATATCTGGGGGTTATTATAGATAATAAAAATCGATACAGTTTGGGGTAGAGCGGGTTGACCACAGATGACTAATGAAATGAATAACAACAGTTATTACAAGAGAGACCCAGACTAACATCAAACAAAAGTTGCTACAATTGTATGTTGTATCAAGAAAATGATTACCACGCCGGTGACGATAGCGCGAGAATTCCTCCATAATAAAATATCATGAAAGGAACAGCTACATACAACCCAGCAATAAATGTTTATGACAATATCATTACTAAGACAGATAAAAGGACAACTACCTCTATTAACGAAACTAATGCTGTATAAAACACTCGTAATGCCCTACCACAATTAAATACAAAATTATGCTCTCCGTATCATATAAAAAAAATACAAGAAAGCACTGGAACTGAACTAAGAACAGTTACAAGACTTCCACACTTAAACGCCCTATGAGTGTTCCACTCAACAAAATATCTTTATTCCAAAATTGTAACATTACTCAACGCCGTTAGTATTAACAGCGAATTGTTATTTAGCACTTTCCAACTTTCTAGGACATTACAGCATTGTATTGGCCTGTACATTTAGTATTTTATTTGGTGTTATTGTTTACGTGGTAACCCATGACGGCGTTAAGTAATGTCCACTAAGGGGACATTACTTAACGCCGTCATTGGATACCACGTAAACAATAGGTGGAAATTTTCGTGACAGCCAAATAGTCCTACTGCATTACCTACCGGTAGGCGGGGTAGAGCTATTAATAACCACTAGGGCCTAGCTATATTATTATAACATGGCTCCAAACGCCACCATAAATATAAGCTAACTTATATATAACATAATTTATGTCATTTTTATATTTATTTTTACAGGAAATAATATAATTTGTGCAGTTTATATCACTTATAATGTATATGTGCAATCATTTCGTAATGTTAAAATTTTGGAATAAAACTACATACATACTTGTTGCAAAGTACTTTACAGTGTTCTGATCCTCGTGGCTTTATTTTCAATCACTCACTAACGTTCGTTCGTGTAGCAAAGCCACTCTGATCATCACACTGTAAAGTGCTACTTTAGACACAAGTATGTAAATAGTTATTACAGGTACATGTTAGATCTGATTCCTGCATTACACACGGCTTCCTTTTATTGACCAACTAAAAAACACCACATAGCAAATAAATATTAGAACCAAGACAATAAAAATACTTATGATTCGAAACAAATATGGTTACAATACATTCCTAATATCAGCAGCCAAAATGTATAACTCGCTCTATAACTATAAAAATAACTATAACTCTATGTTAATGACACACTATAGGATATTATTACTATTACTATATTAATATGGATATTATTATTATTATTATTATTATTATTATTATTATTATTATTATTATTATTATTATTATTATTATATTATTATTATTAATATAAATTTACACCATAACTTAGAACTGAACAAAGACTGCATAGACAATTTAACTATACTACTAGGATCGGCATGCTGCATTGCAGCTGCATTTTTAAGAATGCTGTGCCGGTTTGTCAACAAAATTGCACCGCCACAACTCCCTATCACCCATGACATTTGCTAGATCATCCGCATCTTTAAGGCCAGTGTCCATTAAGATGCGTCTCAAGAAAGTCATGGGCTGTCCACCATGCTTATTCACTCCATGAGGCTGCCAAAGTATAAGATTATGCACTGGCTGGTCCTCACGGCGAAAGCAATGTCCTGCAAAGCGGAGGCGATTTTGTTCTAGTGTCAAGCTTGGGGGAACCAATGAGACACCTCCAATGTTATATAGTGTCTGGTTGGAGATGTGTGCATTGCACTTGACACAATGAACCCGGCGTAGCATTCTTGTGAATGTGCCATCCAGAGATTTGGTGTCCTCAGCAGTTAGAGCCCAGCATGGACTCCCGTAGAGGAGTACTGGAACTACTGCTGCTCTAAATAATCGGACCTTAAGTTTCCGATTAATTCTCGGTGACTTCCAAATCCTGGAAAGCCTATTCAAGGCTGCCCATGCCTTTCCCTTACGTATTCGAAGGTCCTCACCTGACTTCCGGATCCATGATCCCAGGTAACAGAAGTCGTCCACATGCTCAAGCATACCATCCTTTGAGCTTATGCTCATCCGATCAGAAACTTGCTGAAGTTTTCTTTCTGGAGTTAATAAAAAGACCAACACTAGAAGCAGCATGTTCTAATGAGCTGAGGAGCCGTTGGGCTCCCTCTAATGATTCTGAGAGTACTCCTAAGTCATCAGCAAAGTCTAGATCAGTTAGGTACTTGGCAGGATTTCCTCGACTTCTGGAGCCAGTAGGTGGAGTTATCATCACCCCATCATCATTATGATGATCTAAGGACATGCGTAGAACATAGTCAACCACAATAATGAACAAGAATGGTGCAAGTGTGTCTCCTTGGAGGACGCCCCATAACACTTCAAATGGTTCTGTGTCACCGTCAACATTAGACACAAATGTTGTCGAACCATCGTATACTGATCTGATTGCTGCAATAATTTCATCAGGAATCCCATATAATGAAAGTATGCTGAACATACGTGAGCGAGAGACTGAATCAAAGGCCTTGAAGAAGTCAACAAAGATAACAGCCAGATGCCTGTCTTTCTTTTTTGATAATTCTTCAATTATCCTTCTAAGTGCCAAAATGGGCTCCATGGTCCCACGACCTTTACGGAACCCATTCTGATTTCCACGGAGCAGTCTCTCAATGGGATCCCTGATGCGATTTAATAGAATCCTATTGTATAGCTTTGCAGCAATCGAGATCAATGAGATTCCCCGAAAAGAACCATAGAGTGTTAGGTTGCCCTTCTTGGGAACTGGCACCAACTTATTTGTTTTCAACTTTTCAACGAATTTAACTATAGTATTATATGGTGATGGGGTTTCCCCCATAAGAGATACATTACATAGTTTAAAATATGAGTTAATACACATTCATACATTACTTAGTTTAAAATATGAGTTAATAATTATTTAAGGTACATTAAAATACATCGAGTTAAAATTATTACTGTATGTAATTGGTCTCAAAAAGGCCGTGCTAATTATGAGATTAAACGAAGAAGTTAAAAGGGTCAGAAGACTGGATGTTATATGAAATTAGATAGAAATATTTGTATTAAAATAAGATGAAATATATATATACGTATTAATAAAAGGGTCGGTCTCTGATGTCGTAAAAATGAGATTAAATATATGCGTATAAATTTAAAATGAGATGCAGTAAATACGTATTAATGGTAATTAATACTATTATGGTCAGCAGCCTAATATCAGCAGCCAAAATGTTTAACTCGCTCTATAACTATAAAAATAACTATAACTCTATGTTAATGACACACTATAGGATATTATTACTATTACTATATTAATATGGATACTATTATGGTACACTTATTGCAATTATCTCCATTAATATAAATAATCTACGAGATGGTATAGTAATAATGTAGTTAATTTCCATTTTACTAGTTTGAGATAGTTAGCCCGGTTGGAACATGATCTTTTTAATTTTCAGTTGTGCGGTAATTAATTGTTACTGTTTAACCTGCCTACCCGTACTTAATTATTCAGATATAATTACAAACTTCAAAAACAAGAATTAAATCTAACAAATAATCATGAAGAGTTTATATACAATAGTTTGAGTTAGTATTTCCACTCCTTCCCTGTTGTTACTTGGCATTACACCATACAGTTTCAGATACGTAAACCTAAGGGGATTCCAGCACCATGCTCTGCCCCAATACTACGCCACTTTGTCCTCGACGCCCTTAAGCAGGCACAAGTTGCCCTCAGGACCCCAAACGAGAGGCGCGCCCTCACCCATCCCATGACACAGCTGTAAGGCTTTGCCAATTTCTTGGATATTTTATTTGCCAATTTCTGGCCTGTCGGCCAGCCTCTATAACGCCATGGAGTACTCAGGGGCGAGCAAGCCATCCACCGTTACCACAAGAGGGGTAAAATCGGCCTGACGAAGGGCACAGGCGTCGTGGTATTTCGTCTTCTTCTCATGCTCAGCATCAATCAGTATGGAGGCCGTCAGAAGCGACACGTATGAGGGGGCACCAGGGTCAACGTCCCGAACATCGAATAATGCCCGTCTCTGTGGCTGCCAATAGCCCCTTACCGAAAGGTCTGCACGTAGACCCACCACCCCATGTCACCTCACGAATCACTGGCTCCCATGCTATGCATGACTCAGGGAAGGCGAGACTGAACAGGTCGCCCTGGATGTCCCGAACCTCATTGTGGCGGAGGGTTACCAGGCGCCCCTTCTTGCAATCGAGCGCGTGGGTTGTGGTAAATACTTCCCTGCAACCATCACACCTCGCATGGGCACCAACCAGGGGACGTCCATATCGGAGGTAAAGACCATCCCGGAATTCATTGGCAGACAGGTAAAAGTGGTGACATCAGACTGGGGCGACCGTGAACCAGCCTGAGGTCCGTTCCGAAGCAGCCTGCTCAATCGTGCGAACTCGTTCAGGGGGGGGGGGGGGGGGCAGTCGGACACTTTCCCATTCACCTCCTCCTCCTTGGGCTGTTTCTGGAGACGTTGTTTGTTCTTGGCTTCCTTCAGGCAACTCATGTGGTCTGCATGTGAGAAAACGGTGTCACCTTTGATAGCAGCGACTGCCACTGCAGTACCTTCATGCAAAGTCGTGTAAGAGAGTGAAGCTGTCTCACAAGGGTTCCAGATAACCAGGCCCCCAGATCGCGGTGGTAGTGCGAAAAACTCTCGCTCTAAAGCAGTTGACAGAGCGTCTAGGATGGCAGGGATGAACGAATCTGCAACTACTCGTTCAATGGATGTATAGGGCGAAGGGTCCTAATCCAACGTGACAGGAATGACTCGCTGTAGGTAGTCCCATTCACATTGCAGACTCCTGGTGAATGCAGCATAAGCAGCCTGTGGCTGATTGGTAGCAACACTGGCTAATCTAGACACTGCACACTCCCATGTCGCTACCTTCCCGGAGATATACTCGGCCTGGAGGGAAGCATCACCCACAAAGCCGCCCAGAGTACGAGTGCCCTTTACAATTCCTCGTCCATCCACCCTAACCCCAAGGTCACGGAACAACTCTTGGGCTAGGGTAACATCACAGTCCTCAACAACCAACATACACTTGTCAGGCTCTGGGTAATAGCTGTAGGAGGGGCCGAGCTCCTTGAGGAGAATAAACCACTCGAGCAAGTCAGATAATGTAGTGGCATTCTGAGCATCGTCAGCGAACCATACTTGAGTCCATGCCACTGAATTCTTTAGCTTAATGATGAGGGAATACACCGCGACCGCGTAACCTAGCATCGCAAAGGGGTCCCCCTGCGTCCAACCTTCCCTACTAGGTAGGGTGACCGCCCCTCGCTCACCATGGATAATCAGGGAGGCATACCCCCGGTATGTGTTGAACAAGAAGCGGGACTCGCGTGGCCAAAGCATACGAAAGTTCCAGAGTGCTGTCACTCGGTTTACTGCGTTAAAAGCGTTTCTAGCGTCGACTAGTAAAACGCCCCAACCATCACCCTGGTGTTCCTCCCATAACCCTGTTAGTACCGGGCTATAAAATGTTGTACAAATACCGGGGGGGGGGGGGTGGGGGGGTCATATTGACCCCCCCCCCCCCCCCCCCCCTCTAAAATCTACAAATATTTACGAAAACGTCTGATTTTTTGTTTGTACGTAGGTATCACTTGTCTGGATCCGACCGAAAAAAAATTTTTTCGAAAAAATGTACTGGTGTGGTTATATTGCGGCACCAAAATTACAAGTAGTGCGCAATTTTCACAAAATTTGACAGTTACATTTTCGGCTAATTATTTTTCAATATAGGTTTTCTGGGGTGTAAAATACATTAGAAAATATTTAAAAATGATATGATTACTATAAATGGCTGTTTAGTCCTCTCTGCGTAGGAAAAAAATGAAAAAAACAAGTAACCAGCACTTTTCAGTTAGAACACACAATTGTTAATTCTCTTATACGATGCTATAAATTCCCATTTTCAGGTTTTCGAGGGCGCTGATTCTAATGGAATACATTTCTAATATGCCAGATCATTGCTACTTGTATTTGTCGGCGTAATTTGGCAAATTTTGTTGCTAGCACCAAATTTCGTACCCATCACCAAAAAGTACAATTTTGAGATGTCCAGTGCTGTTTTTATAGATTCCATCGGATTCAGGACCCTCATAAACCCGTATAACGCAAGAAACAAGGTGATACTATCTACTGATCAATTTGCATATTTTCCAAAATTTGGTGCTGGCACAACAATTTTCACCCACCGGCGAAAAATACAAGTTTGAGAACTCTTATGCAATTTTTTCAATGATTCCATTGAATTCAGAACCCTCACAAACCCGTATAACGCAAGAAACAAGGTGACACAATCAATTGACATAATTTGCTGGTTTTCAAAATTAGGTGCTAGCACCACATTGTGCACCCACATCCGAAAAGTACAAGTGTGAGATGTCTAGTGCTCGATACTGAGATATTCCATTGAATTCAGAACAGCCATAAGCCTGGTCCAACGGAAGACATAAATTGTCACAATGCATATATTTGATGGTATTTCACAATTTCGTGCTAGCACCAAAATTTGCACACAGCATCGAAAAATACAAGTTTGATACGCTTGGTGCAACTCGTATATATTTCATCGAATCCAGAACCCAAAAAACCCCAATTGCGTAAAAAACAAGTTTCAAACAATCAATTTACAAAATTGACATATTTCAAAATTTGGTGCTGGCACCAAAATTTGGCACCCACCGAAAAAAACAAGTTTGAAATTTCTAAATCAATTTATATGAATTCCATCCTCCATCCAATTTCTAACACCAAAAAACCGGTGTAAATCAAAAATAGAGATGTTACAATTCATATTTAATGAAATGTAATTTTCAAAAAACGTCTCAAAAAAAGTGCCAAAAGTAGGGTTAAAAAATGGTGCTATAACTCGAAAAGTACCAAATATTTTTGAAAACGGTTTTCACTACTAGGAAGACAATATATTTTTCGGAAAAGTACTA
>JAUCBJ010000888.1:0-35022 GCA_032718475.1 Nemertoderma westbladi | reverse complement strand
GTAAAGATTAATAATATCCTTAAAAAAAATACCATAAAGATGTGAATTATATTAACTAATTAATTATGAATTATTTAACTAATGGGTTAGTTACTGAATTATTTGTCGTCCCCCTATACCACCCAGATGCTCAAATAAGCAAATAATATAGTTGGATTATAAACTTTTTGAAACTGAAACTAACTGTATGTCTGCCAGTTAATTCCGATAATAATTACAGTGTTTCGAACCCATTTATTTGTTTTGTTTTAATTATTTTACCTACGCTTATGTAGTGAAATGTAATTAAACGTTACCCAACTGATATCTGAAACTACGTTTGTACTACATATTAATTAGTGATATTCATCCGCACTAATTAGTTATGTAATGTTATTAACTAGTAATTTTATGTAATATAATATTATATAATTGTTATCACCTTTTCCCATCATTGTTTTGAATAACTCACTTCCTTTACCGCTAGATTAGAACAAATTTAAAACAAAATTTTCAAAGCAAATGTCCTCCTAGATGAAACTGCAGGGGATATAGAACCTCCTACAGTTAGTTAGTTAGATTTAGCTACACTTTAAAGATTATTTACCGCATACTGAATCGGTTTTAGTGATGTAAAATTATCCATTAAACATCCCAGGAGTTAAAACATTTCGACGTGTAAATAATAAGCCAACATGATTTATTTATTCATTGGTGTTTATTTATTTAACATGCAGCCAAAATTACAAATTTTGAGTCAAATTGTCTGGATTTGGTATTGAGTAGCTTAATGTGCTTAAAAATACCCAATTGGAATTGGGTATTTTTGCTTATTGAAAAATGACCCACAATAACTGGTGAATGATTTGGGTGCATGTTTCTTTTTTTATTTAATTTTCATTCATTTATTTGTAACAATATTTATTGGTATGTTTTTGGATCTCAAATGTTTATTTCGAATTAACACTTGTGGGGCGAGTCAAAACTGCGAGCCATCAGCCAACTGTTATAATTATACTATGGCCGTTTTCTAAAAGCCTGTGGGGGGTGTGTGTGTGTGTATGTGTGTGTGGCGGAAGCCATAATTGTCGGAAGCCAATATATAACTAGCCATAGTATAATTATAATTATAATTGTTCGCTAAGACGCCTTGCAGCTTTTGCTGCACGAAGGCCCCACTGGTATTTACTTGGTGCAGGGGTAGTGTTGGTTATTACTTTACTTATCTTCAACTTATTTCGCTAACTTGCATAATGTTTGTGTATATAATAAATATTTCAAATTGCCTAAAAACAATTGTCTAAGAGTTATGTATAAAACCAATATAAATATACAATATTGTGTAATATTTCATATTTCAATCTATATTTTGTAGTCATTTGATTGGCTACCTGTGCTAGTTACCTTGGTTGTCTTTGTGGACTTCTTTAAGTCCTTCGATTCAGTCTCCCGACAACATATATGTTCAGCATATATATATATATAGTTGCATTATATGGGATGCCTGAAGAAATTATTGCAGCCAATCAGATCACTATACGTTAGTTCGACAACATTTGTGTCTACCATTGATGGTGACACAAACCCATTCGAAGTTTTATGGGGATTTATCCACACGTGCCTAATTATTCAAATCACTCCACATGTTGTATTGGGGGGTGGGGTTGCAACTTGCAACACTGCAAGATTCAATCCAACACTGCCTAAGGAAATAATTAATAAATAATAATTTATAACTTAATAACCACATAGTAACAACAAAATAAATTAATAACGAACAGGAATAATGTGATGCTGGCTGGCTATGTTTGTAGCAGGAATGTTTGAACGCTAATAAGTCAGTCAATCGCGGATGAAATGGAACCAATCTTGGTACAAATATAGTCTATCAAAAGTTTGGAAATTCTACAAACAGACAGACTTCTATAGTTCCTGTGTCTGCCGCTAGGGGGACAATCAACTGAAACGCAAAAGCAGCTATCCTGTAATTATAGAACCAACCATCAGATTCATCTGAAATTTGGTAGTAGTATCCTACGAGCGGTTACGTCGCGTTTCGGCAACTGTCACGTTTAGGCAACTCAAATTCGCGAATTCGGAAACTGAACAATTACGTTTCACAAACTGCTATGTTGTGTTTCGGCAACTCGTAGTTGCATTTCGGCTAACTGAAGTTGCGTTTAGGCAACTAGGTCACAAACCCTCGTATGTAATGTTCTATATGTTCTATAATGTGACTATATTCATTATGTAATGTAAATTATAAATGATGACAGGTTTAAAGTTAGTTATAGTTATTGACGGCAGAATTGTTAATTGGTCATTTATATGGCAGTGATAAAATATGATTTTGTGGTCTGATTGATAAATGTGGAATTTTTTCCACCGTGGCGCTGGGCAGCTGTTACTAAGACAGTACTGTATGTTAATATGTATGTTGTATGTTAATACATGTTAATACTGTATGTTAATATCAGATTGAATTATAATATCAGGTTGAATTAATAGACTTATAATATATCGAATAATATGTAGACAATATATGGTATTAATAACATCAGTTCTACATATAACACGAAGTAGTGTTGGAGTAGGTGTGGGTAAAATAATGTAGAATGAAAATGAATAATGGGAAACGTAATGAGGCAAAGGTAATAAATAATACTGATTTGCTCTGCCCTATGTCGATGCAACGCGATGGTGTGGTGACGTTGAGATTCCACCTATCTCTAGACTGTAAGCTCTATACTACTACTACTACTAGGATCGGCATGCTGCATTGCAGCTGCATTTTTAAGAATGCTGTGCCGGCTTGTCAACAAAATTGCACCGCCACAACTCCCTATCACCCATGACATTTGCTAGATCATCCGCATCTTTAAGGCCAGTGTCCTTTAAGATGCGTCTCAAGAAAGTCATGGGCTGTCCACCATGCTTATTCACTCCATGAGGCTGCCAAAGTACAAGATTATGCACTGGCTGGTCCTCACGGCGAAAGCAATGTCCTGCAAAGCAGAGGCGATTTTGTTCTAGTGTCAAGCTTGGGGGAACCAATGAGACACCTCCAATGTTATATAGTGTCTGGTTGGATATGTGTGCATTGTACTTGACACAATGAACCCGGCGTAGCATTCTTGTGAATGTGCCATCCAGAGATTTGGTGTCCTCAGCAGTTAGAGCCCAGCATGGACTCCCGTAGAGGAGTACTGGAACTACTGCTGCTCTAAATAATCAGACCTTAAGTTACCGATTAATTCTCGGTGACTTCCAAATCCTGGAAAGCTTATTCAAGGCTGCCCATGCCTTTCCCTTACGTATTCGAAGGTCCTCACCTGACTGCCGGATCCATGATCCCAGGTAACAGAAGTCGTCCACATGCTCAAGCATACCATCCTTTGAGCTTATGCTCATCCGATCAGAGACTTGCTGAGGACTTTCAAAGTTAACTGTCAAAATTTTGGTCTTTCTGGAGTTAATAAAAAGACCAACACTAGAAGCAGCATGTTCTAATGAGCTGAGGAACCGTTGGGCTCCCTCTAATGATTCTGAGAGTACTCCTAAGTCATCAGCAAAGTCTAGATCAGTTAGGTACTTGGCAGGATTTCCTCGACTTCTGGGCCAGTAGGTGGAGTTATCATCACCCCATCATCATTATGATGATCTAAGGACACGCGTAGAACATAGTCAACCACAATAATGAACAAGAATGGTGCAAGTGTGTCTCCTTGGAGGACGCTCCATAACACTTCAAATGGTTCTGTGTCACCGTCAACAGTAGACACAAATGTTGTCGAACCATCATATACTAATCTGATTGCTGCAATAATTCCATCAGGAATCCCATATAATGAAAGTATGCTGAACATACGTGAGCGAGAGAATGAATCAAAGGCATTGAAGAAGTCAACAAAGATAACAGCCAGATGCCTGTCTTTCTTTTTTGATAATTCTTCAATTATACTTCTAAGTGCCAAAATGGGCTCCATGGTCCCACGACCTTTACGGAACCCATTCTGATTTCCACGGAGCAGTCTCTCAATGGGATCCCTGATGCGATTTAATATAATCCTATTGTATAGCTTTGCAGCACTCGAGATCAATGAGATTCCCCGAAAAGAACCACAGAGTGTTAGGTTGCCCTTCTTGGGAACTGGCACCAACTTATTTGTTTTCATTTCTTGTGGGACTCGTGTTGTACGGTACATGTCTACTATGATGGGATAGATGAGCTTTAAACACTCAGGTATTTTAAAGACCTCAGGGGGAACACCATCTACTCCACTGGCACGATTGGTCTTAATGCTCTTTGCAGCAGCCTTCACTTCTGCAAAGGAGATATCGCCAATGGGAATATCTGGGAGTACAGACTCAGACACTTTTACTTCTATAAAGTTATCAGGCAATACCCTGTCATTATTGAGGAGCTTTTCAAAGTGGGCTTTCCAACCATTGAGGCGATCGGCTGGTGATTCAGCCTTAACCTTGGTGGTTGGTTGGCTTTTCCGTCCAGTAAGCAGATTGATCGATTTCCATGCCTGGGATGATTGCCTGCTGTCGTCAGCATCATTGATGGCATCAACCTGTTGGTTTATTAGCTCCTGTAGATTAACAGAGTACTGCCTGTTCAGGGACCTAGATGCAGCTTTAACTGCATTCTTGGCCGCAGTAGTCTGTTTGAGTCGGGACTCTTTCTGCGCCTTATGAAGGTCATTTCGGCACTTCTGAATTTTGTTGTCAGTCCAGGGGGCCCTTTTCCTGTTTCGAGGGTATACAGGAACTGTTTCTGCAGCTGCTAACTTAACTGCTTCTGTAAAGGCAGTATAGCCCTCACAGTGATCTGCCGCCTCAGAGGCAAGAGCCTCATACCTGTTGCTCAGCTGTAGTGTGAAGCTGGATCTCACACTTGGCTGTTGCAACAGAGAGGACCAGTCATGCCGTGGCAAGGCAGATTTCGTTGTTCTGCTAGCACGCAGACTAAGTCTTACCTTGGCCACAATAAGGCGGTGATCACTGGAGAAGGGTCGAAGTGTAAATGCATTACAGTCTTGTATAGAGCTCCTGTATTTCCTACGAAACAGAATATGGTCTATCTGGGACTTGTGACCACTGGGTCCACTATGAGTCCATAGCTTTCCAGTTCGCTTCTTGAACTGGGTTCCAGCCGAAAACAATCCATTTCCAGAGATAAAATCCTGAAGATGGACAGAATTTCGGTTAACACTATTGCTATAGACCCAGGGCGATGTAGGTGATTGATGCAGACTTGCATTAAAGTCTCCAAGGAATGTTAAGAATGCATGCTGATCCACTCCATCAGTTGCTGCTTGTAGATTGTGGTAGAAATTTTCCACCTCCTCTACAGGGGCAACACTAGTTGGAGAGTAGCACACAATCAGAACCACCTTAGGAAACTTCTTAGCCAGTCTTCCAGAACATGAGAAGTGGCAACGGATGATGCGGTTAGAGATTTGGTCTATTTTGTCCAATGCTGCATGTGCAGTTGGATTCATCAATAGACCAATTCCACCATTGCCACTATCATCTGCTGACGCGAGGGCGAGTCGCCAACCGCCCCCCATGTCCTTAATCAGAACCTCATCAGTCTGTCCAGTCTGCATTCGGTGCTCTTGAACACCCACTGCGCTAAGAGAAAGCTTATCTGCCAAGGCAGTCAGCTCACCTTGTCGCATTGGGGACCCGAGTGTTAGGGTGTTTACTGAGGCTAGTCTAGTGACTTGCCTCAGATTCACCAATGGCTTTGTTGGTCGGGGTGGAACATGAGAGTAGCCTTCAACTCCAGAATCCCTCTCCCCATCACAATCTGGCCTCCCTGGTGACCCAGGGTTTGGGCCAGAAAGGTCATCAGGAAAGGGACTCAAAGAATTGTTGGCTGCTCTCTCTCCAGTAGGGGGTGAGACAGGCAGCCGGTCAGGAGTTAACTGACGCCTGTGAGGCCGATTGTGTCCGGTAATTCCACTGGCCTCTAGTGGCCGGACCTCCGCATTGCTAATGTAATCCATAGTGGGGGTTGGGGGGTGCTTTTTTGCCGAGTCAGCTCTCGGGGCAAATACCACACCCTGGTTTGCCATTCCACAGGGTGGGTGTCGCAATGGAGTCAGATATGAGGCCCATCACCCATATCTACTCTGGCGTACATGACCCACCATTGGCTGTTGCAGCTCATCTGCTGGGTCATGCCCTGTACCCTTGCTGCCAGGTGCAGGTCGCAGTGAAGTGCCCTCAGAGTGGACATTAGAACACTCTACTCCTAACCAGCCATTGGTAGATCACCATCTGCCTGGTCAGGCCATATACCCCTGCAGCCAAGTATATGGGTCCTTAATCCAGGACCAAGGGCGTTCTTATCCCAGAACGAAGGGGGTCCTAGTTACAGGACCATATTTGCCCTAGTAAGAGGGTCTATGCAGCTACAGGTGGCACCTCCTTTATGCTGCATGGAGGTGGCAAGTTTTCTTGATCAATGACCTAGAATACCTGACCTGACCAAGCTCTATACGGTATCCAGTTGGCCTTTGTTTACGAGTTGCCGAAACGCATCTATCAGTTTGCCTAAGCGCATCCTGTTAACAGTTGCCGGAATGTAATTATGAGTTACCGAAATGAAACTATGAGTTGCCGAAACGCATCTATCAGTTGCCGAAACGCAACTTTGTTACCATGTTGCCGAAACGCGACTAGGAGTTGCTGAAACGCGGTTCTAACGAACTATAAGTTGCCGAAACGCGACAACACCCCTACGAGCATTGCTTAATTATAAATTCTACACACAGACAGACTTTACAGTTCCTCTTACTGCCGCTAGGGGAAAAAATATCAGAGTTCCAATTCATCAGGCTTAGCCCGTTTAAATGAATTGATAACACAATTAAGTAACACAAGCTGGCAATAATTGTTTACCCTAAGAATAGAGCTCGCATTGCACAAATATCATCTCAAAACCTAATTTTCTGTATGAGCCGTGTTATGCCTATATCTAACGCTTGTCCATATTTCATTTCAATTGATTCTTAAATAACGGAGATATTGCTCTGGACACACACACACACATACATACACAGTACTGTAATAATGGTCACTTATGTCAATAAGACCGTGAACCAATAAGTAATATCTGTAATCGCATCAGTAATATACAGTAGCAGTGGGATTGGGATAATATAGGGCTCCCATTACTCCTTCTCTATCATAATATGATTAAAAATATACACACGGAATTTGATATAGTGAAAAATTAGAAAAAAATGTTTTCAATCTCTTATTTTATAGAATTGAGTTTATAGAATATAATTGACTCTAGCAACCTCTCTGGCCGTCGGTAAATATAATACCTCGATGATACAGAAAATAAAAGTAAGTAATCAGACTTCCCAAGTGATATATATTTAAATTATCCCTATTAACCTATACGACCGCCTTTATCAGCCATTCGACGTTTCGCATATTATTTTTGATTTATAAGTAGTTTAATTAACTCATCCATTTCCACAACGCTTCCAGATATTAATAATTTAAACTATTTAAGCCAACACACCTGCTGGCTGTTGGTGCTTCTACGGTACTTAACAAACCAACTTTAATTTATTACAGTCATTCATTCGCTTTATTTATCTTTGTTTCAATCAATTTATAAAGTTTATATATGAAGTAAAATCACAACTAGAAACCGTCAGAAGGGAGGGGAATGGAACGTATTGTAAAGAGTGTGGAACGGGTTGGGGCTGGATGTGGAACGGGTTTGGGCTGATGTGGAACGGGTTGGGGTTGGATGTGGAACGGGTTGGGGCTGATGTGGAACGGGTTGGGGCTGTGGTGGAATCAGTTGGGGCTGATGTGGAACGGGTTGGGGCTGATGTGACGGTCGAAACGTTTAACTCTCGTCTAAAAACCCACCTGTTTCGATTGGAGTATTCTACAGACTAATCTTTATTTAAATTTTTTATTTCACTGTTCCACAATTAAGTTTACTCAAGACTTATTTTTACTGTACTAACTTATATATATTTTTAAGATACTATAGTTGGTTTTTATCATTGCGCCCTGAACAACTTTTACTAACTGATAGGGCGCGTTATAAATAAATATTATTATTATTATTATTATGTGGAACGGGTTGGGACTGATGTGGAACGGGTTGGGGCTGAGGTGGAACGGGTTGGGAGTGATGTGGAACGGGTTGGGACTGATGTGGAACGGGTTGGGGTTGTGGTGGAATCAGTTGGGGCTGATGTGGAACGGGTTGGGGCTGATGTGGAACGGGTTGGGCTGAAGTGGAACGGGTTGGGGTTGTGGTAGAACTGGTTGGGGTTGTGGTGGAACGGGTTGGGGCTGTGGTGGAACGGGTTGGGGCTGATGTGGAACGGGTTGGGGCTGAGGTGGAACGGGTTGGGGCTGATGTGGAACGGGTTGGGCTGAAGTGGAACGGGTTGGGGTTGTGGTAGAACTGGTTGGGGTTGTGGTGGAACGGGTTGGGGCTGTGGTGGAACGGGTTGGGGCTGATGTGGAACGGGTTGGGGCTGAGGTGGAACGGGTTGGGGCTGATGTGGAACGGGTTGGGGCTGATGTGGAACGGGTTGGGGCTGATGTGGAACATGTTGGGGCTGATGTGGAACGGGTTGGGGCTGTGGGGGAATGGGTTGGGGCTGTGGTGGTACGGGTTGGGCTGATGTGGAACGGGTTGGGGCTGATGTGGAACCGGTTGGGACTGATGTGGAACGGGTTGGGGCTGTGGTGGAACGGGTTGGGATTGATGTGTAACGGATGGGGCTGATGTGCAACGGGTTGGGGCCAGGGACGGATTAAGGGGGGGGGGGGGGCAACAGGGGCAGCTGCCGGGGGCCCGTAAGTTGGAAGGGGCCCGCAAGTTGAGAGAAATTTACAGCACATTATCTCACTGACAGACTGATAAAACAACCTAATTTATTTATTTATTTCTGGCTGTTCAATAAATATTTATATCTCACATATAGCAGCATTGATAGACAGATACGATTAGAGAATGCCATTGAAATAAAATAGAAGGGCCCTTAAATGGTAGGCAACGGATAGCAGAAGCCAATGTTGTAAATATTCATTCCAGAACATGTAATTATTTAACTTGAGGTGAACCAGTAGTTGGATAAGCAAGGAGTTGTATTTACTATGTTACCTCGATTCGGCTACCCAGACTGGACTCGCAGCTACTACTGTATGCCGCTAGCCAGGCAACCAATAGGGTGAAGGCGAGTTGAATATATTGGCTGTCTGGCTAGCGGCGTAGCTGTCTGTGGTTGCCAAGTGAAGGAGGTCAATGTGCTGAGCGAAAGGGCTTTCCATCCAATTTTAACAATGATATTGCATTGAATTGGTACGTTAATTATGAGTGTATTAAGTGCTCATAATACAGTAGTATCGTAATCATTATTGTATTGTTAATAATATTTTAATTATTTTAATCACTGCGCTGATTCTTCGGAAGTAAATTTTATTTTGTTTCTTTCTTTTTGCATAATTAAATTACTTAAAGCCGCGCCGAGATATACACAATATCCCATAAAATGTTTAAAATACTGTTTAAAGTGTTTAAAAAAATGTTTAAAGTCTAATTTTTAAAGGAAAACGTTAGCAAAAATTTGGATTTGAATGAGTAGTAATTTATTACTGTATTACAATTATTAACATTTACTTTTCTTTTCAATTAGATTTATCTGAAATCATTCACGAGTTCAGTAGTCACAAAGGATGGCAAAATGCGTTTTTTAAGTAATTTTTGTATCTAATTCATTGATTTGCCGATATATTTTCAAAATTATTTCACAATCAATCAAAGTCACACATTATTTCTCAGAATCTGTCAGAATGTCAGTCGTACCTAAATATACAATTGATTGATGTCTTTTGGTGTAAATTTTTTGGAAAAAATAATAATTACTTTTTACCAACGGGGTCCAAAATTTTTTGCAATTGGTTTTCGTGGGGGGTGGGGGGGGGGGGGGGATTGGTGGGTTAGGGGCCCGTAAGTTGCGACTGCCGGGGGCCAGAAAATCCATAATCCGTCCCTGGTTGGGGCTGATGTGGAGCGGGTTGGGGCTGATGTGGAACGGGTTGGGGCTGATGTGGAACGGGTTGGGGCTGAGGTGGAACGGGTTGGGAATGATGTGGAACGGGTTGGGGCTGTTGTGGAATGGGTTGGGGCTGATGTGGAACGGCTTGGGGTTTGTGTGGAACGGGTTGGGACTGATGTGGAAAGGGGTTGGGGCTGAGGTGGAACGCGTTGGGGCTGAGGTGAAACGGGTTGGGGCTGTGGTGGAATGGGTTGGGGCTGATGTGGAACGGGTTGGTACTGATGTGGAACGGGTTGGGGCTGTGGTGGAACGGGTTGGGACTGATGTGTAACGGATGGGGCTGATGTGCAACGGGTTGGGGCTGATGTGGAACGGGTTGGGGCTGATGTGGAACGCGTTGGGGCTGAGGTGAAACGGGTTGGGGCTGTGGTGGAATGGGTTGGGGCTGATGTGGAACGGGTTGGTACTGATGTGGAACGGGTTGGGACTGTGGTGGAACGGGTTGGGACTGATGTGTAACGGATGGGGCTGATGTGCAACGGGTTGGGGCTGATGTGGAACGGGTTGGGGCTGATGTGGAACGGGTTGGGGCTGAGGTGGAACGGGTTGGGAGTGATGTGGAACGGGTTGGGGCTGTTGTGGAATGGGTTGGGGCTGATGTGGAACGGCTTGGGGCTTGTGTGGAACGGGTTGGGACTGATGTGGAAAGGGGTTGGGGCTGAGGTGGAACGCGTTGGGGCTGATGTGGAACGGGTTGGGACTGATGTGGAACGGGTTGGGGCTGAGGTGAAACGGGTTGGGGCTGTGGTGGAATGGGTTGGGGCTGATGTGGAACGGGTTGGGATGTGGAACGGGTTGGGGCTGATGTGGAACGGGTTGGGGCTGATGTGGAACGGGTTGGGCTGATGTGGAACGGGTTGGGGCTGATGTGGATCGGGTTGGGGCTGTGGTGGAACGGGTTGGGTTGATTTGAAATGGATTGTAACTGAATGAAAACTTATATTAGCTCCAGTCCAACAAAAATACAAATATTAATTACTAGGCCTATTAATAAATCATAAATACGAATGAATTATTGCTATTGAATAAATCCGAGTTTGGGAACCATGTTTCGATTCTTATATTTATATTTAATACTCTCAGTACTTTACTTACATCCTATATTTGGTATAAGAACCACCACAATATACAGAAGTGTAGCTGGTAACGACCACGTTCTAGAAGGAAGTAACCTTGGCAACGAATGCTTTAAAGACAGCGTCGCTCAGTGCGCAATAACTTGTTCGTCCACCCATGGATGCTTATCGTTTAACTACAAGCAGGTTGAGAAGCTCTGTCAGCCAAAAGATATCGAGGCTAGTGATGTTGATACAACCGGTCTGGTTCAACATGTAAAAGGGGGGTACTTCTCCCGGTCTCCGACGTGTAAAGTTGGCTGGAAATACAGACAGGGGAGCTGCTATTGGCTGGACCCAACTTCAACAACTTGGGACAATGCCAAGGCCGAATGTGAAGATAAGAGAGCCAAACTGCTGTACTTGAACCCGGAGGAGAACTTCAAAGCGGAAATGCGATGGTTAAAAGAGATGGTTGAGCCGTATGGAGTATCTGCATACTTTGTAGGAGCCACTGACAGAGATCATGAAGGTGTGTGGAAATGGAGCAATGGGTTGCAACTAACAGTGGAGCAAATGTTTGCAAGGTTTGGACAACTGACATTCTCGAATCGTAATGGTTTAACTGGTGGTAATCATGGCCTGGACAACTATAACCATAAACAACACGTTCTGGTATTTCATCCGTCATTTTCATCACTCAACGATTTCATTGATTTTAATTGTTCGTTCATTTGCAAATACTCAGTGGAACTAAAATAACTGACTGTTAAACTATCCAATACCTTAACCTTCCAACTAAAACTTTGACCATTTAGATATTATCGCTCTCACATCATTTATATACAAGTTAATTAGGCAGTGCTCGCCAATACCGAGAGTTATTCAGTGTCCACACCTACAAATAGTTAGTGAGTGTCCACACTTACCGACAGGTAGTCAGTGTCTAACCACAACTTACCGAGAGTTAGTCAGTGTTCACACTTACCGAGAGTTAGTCAGTTTCCACACTTACCGAGATTTAGTCAGTGTTTACACTTACCGAGAGTTAGTCAGTGTCCACACCTACAAAGAGTTAGTGAGTGTCCACACTTACCGACAGGTAGTCAGTGTCCAACCACAACTTACCGAGAGTTAGTCAGTGTTCACACTTACCGAGAGTTAGTCAGTTTCCACACTTACCGAGATTTAGTCAGTGTTTACACTTACCGAGAGTTAGTCAGTATCCACACTTACCGAAAATTAGTCAGTGTCCAGACTTACCGAGAGTTAGTTAATGTCCATCCACAACTTACCGAGAGTTAGTTAGTGTCCATCCACAACTTACCGAGAGTTAGTCAGTGTCCATACTTTCCGTGAGTTAGTCAGTGTCCACACCTACAAAGAGTTAGTGAGTGTCCACACTTACCGAGAGGTAGTCAGTGTCCAACCACAAGTTACCGAGAGTTAGTCAGTGTTCACAATTACAGAGAGTTAGTCAGTTTCCACACTTACCGAGATTTAGTCAGTGTTTACACTTACCGAGAGTTACTCAGTCTCCACACTTACCGAAAATTAGTCAGTATCCAGACTTACCGAGAGTTAGTTAATGTCCATCCACAACTTACCGAGAGTTAGTTAGTGTCCATCCACAACTTACCGAGAGTTAGTTAGAGTCCATCCACAACTTACCGAGAGTTAGTCAGTGTCCATACTTACCGTAAGTTAGTCAGTGTCCACACTTACCGTAAGTTATTCAGCGTCCACACTTACCGTAAGTTACTCAGTGTCCACACTTTCCGTGAGTTAGTGAGTGTCCACACTTACCGAGAGTTACTCAGTCTCCACACTTACCGAAAATTAGTCAGTGTCCAGACTTACCGAGAGTTAGTTAATGTCCATCCACAACTTACCGAGAGTTAGTCAGTGTCCATCCACAACTTACCGAGAGTTAGTCAGTGTCCATACTTACCGTAAGTTAGTCAGTGTCCACACTTACCGTAAGTTATTCAGCGTCCACACTTACCGTAAGTTAGTCAGTGTCCACACTTTCCGTGAGTTAGTCAGTGTCCACACTTACCAAGAGATAGTCAGTTTCCACACTTACCAAGAGATAGTCAGTTTCCACACTTACCGTGAGTTAGTCAGTGGCCTCACTTACCGAGAGTTTGTCAGTGTCCACAATTACCAAGAGTTAGTCAGTGTCCATCCACAACTTACCGAGAGTTAGTCAGTGTCCACACTTACCGTGAGCTAGTCAGTGTCGACACTTACCGTGAATTAGTCAGTACCCCCACTTACCGAGAGTTAGGCATTGTCCACACTTACCGAGAGTTAGTCAGTGTCCACAACTTACCGAGAGTTAGTCAGTGTCCACACTTACCGTGAATTAGTCAGTACCCCCACTTACCGAGAGTTAGACAGTGTCCACAACTTACCGAGAGTTAGTCAGTGTCCACACTTACCGTGAGTTAGTAGTTAGCGTGAGTTAGCTTCTGGATTTTTTTGTCAGTCCAGGGGGCCCTTTTCCTGTTTCAAGGGTATACAGGAACTGTTCTGCAGCTGCTAACTTAACTGCTTCTGTGAAGGCAGTATAGCCCTCTCACAGTGATCTGCCGCCTCAAAGACAAGAACCTCATACCTGTTGCTCAACTGTAGTGTGAAACTGGATCTCACACTTGGCTGTTGCAACAGAGAGAACCAGTCATGCCGCGGCAAGGCAGATTTCGTTGTTCTGCTAGCACGCAGACTAAGTCTTACATAAAGGAGGTGCCATCTGTAGTTGCATAGACCCTCTTACTAGGGCAAATCTGGTCCTGTAACTAGGACCCCCTTCGCTCTGGGATAAGGACGCCCTTGGTCCTGGATTAAGGACCCATATACTTGGCTGCAGGGGCATATGGCCTGGCCAGGCAGATGGTGATCTACCAATGGCTGGTCAGGAATAGAGTGTTCTCATGTCCACTATGAGTGCACTTCACTGCGACCTGCACCTGGCAGCAGGGGTACAGGACATGACCCATGTAAAGGCTTTTGCGGAATTAGCTGGTTATTTTCCCCGCAAAGTACTCTGTAGGTGTTTTACGGACATAAAAAGCCGTTTCCTTACTGTACCGGTGTTTTAGTGACATAAAAAGCCATTTCTTCTGTATGTGTACTTTAGTGGACATAACTAGCGATTTTATGTCGCAATACGCCAAAATCCTCTTGATACAGTGTAGTTACGATGACGACATCTATCAGCTGATATGTACACGTGTAACTTTTCCTTTGTTTCTTTGTTCGGTCAACCAATCAGAGCTATTCTCATTTTATTTGTACAGAAACCTCCAGTAAATCGCGCAATGCATTACGGTTTATGTTTACCTTTTTTCCTGATGCCAGAACACCGGCTTTGGAATTATTCTGTGTTTCAGACTTTAGCCAAAACATTAGTAGGCTTTGATCATAGAAACGTATAACTGTTATCAAACAAACCATAATTCAAATGAGTCACACTTGTCATATTGTCATATCTCATACAAACACCGCATTATTTTACTGCTATTTACTGTCGGTTATTAATTGTATCAGTTGATGGAATCTTGTTATATTTGGATAATATCGATAAATAATCATAAAACCCCAATTTTCTTGATATACTGAAGGTAAGAGACCGGTTACATATAGCAATTGCGACTTACATTATATTGGTTTTGAAGTGAATCTAATGCTATTTCATAGGCACTACATGTGTCAGTGGCTGTTCGCTTTATATGTGACTAAAATTAGTGAAGGTCGGCAGATCGGTGTGCAGCATTGTGCGGTAGTGTGCATGACTGTGACAGATAACAAAGCATCTCCTAAAGAATGCGCTTTATACGTGAATCAATAGCCATCCCGTTGTGTTTAGTGTAAGTCATAACTTAGAGCGCCACGTCCTAAAGGAACTGTTAATATTTCCCGAAAGTGAATAATATTGGTCAGAGATTATATATTAACGATCAATCGAATAATACAGTAGGCCTACATCGCAATAAAGTCAGAGCTTCCGAATCCAGTCTCCCGGGTATATCCAGCGGGTGAATGGTCGCGCATAGGCTGGCTTTGGCTAATGTAGTGTATCAAATACTCGTCATAGGCTAAAGTCGATTTATAACTTAGAAGACACCTAAATTTGGCAGGTTAAACTGCTAAAAGTCTGAAAGCGCGAACAATAACAGTTATAGCTTCTTTATTGCACGTAGCCAATAAAGGGCAAAAGTACCGGTCGACCGGTAACCAGTAGGCCTGACTACCTAACCACCCGGACTGGTACTTACAGCAGTACAGGTACAACAATATTATTTGATTTTGATAATTATATACCGGTAGGTCTTAATATTTAATCGGGGACGCCTGGTTTTTTATTGGGATTTTACTTAGGCCTATTTCTGTCAGTTTTATTTCTTTGTAAGTTAATATTGAGCAGAAGACGTGTAAGCCTGCTCAGATTGTACAGGTAATTTGTAGGCTAGACTGTTGTCTGACTGTTGTTAAGTCTGAAGAGATTGCAGTGTGTGTAGAGTGTATGTCCGATAAAGTACTAGTTAGGAAAGTGGTGGGCATCCAGTGCTGTAAGGTAAATCCCCCCTGAAAGAATAAGATGTACTACTCGGTTAGAACGCATACTAACTAACCATTTCGGAGTCTGCATATACTGTAGTTTATTTAGGCTTGATAGTAGTCTGCCAGCGTTTGGTCTGTATTTTGTTTGTGTAGTCTGTAAGGGTAGCGTAATATTTATTATTCAGAGTTTATGCGATTATTCGCAACATTCATACCCCCAAGTTTATTCCTACAGTAATTGTGCTTGCTATATATACCGTTATAGTTAAATTAACCCCGGTACTACATCAGGGCTGTTTGGCGTAGGTAAAGACTGGAGATTTTATGCTTTGGTCACTCCAGCAGATACCGTGGTTCCTTTAGCTGTTCAAGTATTTTAACTGCTGGTTATTTGTTGTATAAGTACTTGTACCTAATTTAGGGTTTAGTGTACAGTGCTTTCCGAAGGTAATTAGTGTGTAGGCAGTATATTTGTGTTGTAAAGTGGTTAATAGGCACATTGGCTCTGGTAGGCCGCGGTAATTAACTTCTAGGTAGGAACACTCCGTGATACATAACGTAGTACTTATAGCGCCACGGCTATAAGTCGTCAGACGGTGGTATTTTTCCTATCTAGACAACGCAATTTATTTTCTACTGCTTTATTACTTTCAAAATACCATAGTATCCTGTCCGTTGGTAATAACCAGATATTCTAACCCTTAGTTAGGCTGGTTTGTAGACTTCTTGTAAAATTACCCTAAAATTTGTACGTGTAATTTTTTGTGTTTATTTAGAGATTGTAATCTCACCCCGTAATTATACGTAATTTGTAGTATTAAGTAACTTAGGTAAATTAGAATTATTTGTTTTAGTGTCCAACAAGTAGCACTTCACTGAGAGCGTACAGCTTCTGTGTAGTTACTCCTTCCCAGAAATAGTAACATTTATTTCAAATATTGACAAAAACCCATTAAGTGGGTATATATATATTATAAATCAACTCAAACCGATTTATAAAATAGTAGGGGTTATAAAAATAGTTACAACAATTAGGTCTTAATGTCAGTTGGACTACTGCTTAAATAACGGTAATAAAGTAAAGTAAAGTAACCAAGTAACCCTAAAATTCAGAAATTCAATTATTCTAAAATAATTGATATACCAGTATTCACGATAGGCTTATTATATATTTCTATATATTTGTGCTGAAATTATATACCGGTATTCTGTAATTAATTTTAGTCTATAATTATACTTATATATACTATAAGTGTAAGCTGTATACCGGTATTCACGATAGGCTTATTATATATTTCTATATATTTGCGCTGAAATTATATACCGGTATTCTGTGACAAACCTAATCTGTAATAATACTTATATATACTATAAGTGTATACCGGTATTCTAATATATTGTGTATATATATCACGTTACACTGAGTAACGATATCGGTAATTAATTACTAGGCTAACAGTTGATACTGAATTACTAGACTTGCTTTAACTGTAATATAGCAGTAGGCATTCAACTGTACAAACAAACATGTCTGACACAAAGCAAAACCTGTCAGACAGTCTCCTAGATACAACCATCTGTGACCCAGACAGGAGTGTGGAACGTGTGAGACCGAAGTTCAACTCACCTCCTACTGTGAGAAAGATCATCCCTCCAGTAGTGGTATCAGACCCTAGGCTAGTCCAACACCGTAGGTCTATCATAGGCACTCGGGCTCAGGTCAAGCGGGACCAGGAAGCAGCTGTTAAACAGCAGCAACACTCGAGCCGAGAACTTATTCCTCAGCGGCCCGACAGCTCCAGTAGTTCGGATACTGTCGAGCTGACACCCGAGCGCGGAGCAAAGATGGCAGATGCGGTTTATTCGGATCCCCTTCTCATTCTTCCTGCAGCCGTACTCACTAGGGTATTGATTGCGGTGGAGAAACACCAAATTGATTGGGCGAGAAGTAGGCGATCGACCAAGGACAGTTATGCGGGATACACAAGGGAGGAACTGAAGTCTATTGTCGAGTCTCAATGGAACTTCCCCGGACCCGGACTCCCGTTTGACTTATCGGAAGCTGCCTGGGAAGACATACACAGGATGGGAGTGACAAAAGACACTAGTGATCCAGCTGTGTGGAAGAGGTCGGCAGCAGGATATGTACAGGGATTCTTCAGCTCTTTGGAGCGATTAGAGGAACAACTGTTTCGACAACCCCAAGGACCTCAAGAGCAGGGAGAGCTGCTTTATCAAGTTAGAGAAAGAATTCTAAGAATCAGACTAATCCTATCGGCCTTTGAGGAAGCTTCGAAAAGAAGACAAGGCACATCTTTGCAAGTTGCCGTAAAGACTTGGTTCCAGCGGGTGAGTCTCAAGGTTCAAGGAACGGCCCAGTGGAAAGTTCAGCTGGCTGAGCGCTCAACCCACGGAGAATCAACAGACGCTACCTTTTCTCAAGTGGAAAGCGAAGCGACAGCGGAGAAACCGCAGCAGAGGGACGCTATTGACATCTATCTGTCAGACTATCAACGATTCCTAGGTGACGAAGAGTTGAGGAGACGGCTGTCTGGACTTCACCCTAATAGTGAAGGAGCCAAGCTTGTGTTGGACGCAATCGATGCGGAAATGTTAGCTGCGAACCAAGCTAAATTTGATGAAAGACTCCGCATCGCTAGGGTCCAAGAAGAACAAGTAAAGAAAAAACGTATAGAAGACAGAAAGACAGCAGCAGCGGCAATGGCAGCGGCAGAAGCGGAAAGAAAGGCGGCAGAGGCAGCGGCAGCGGCAGAGGCAAAAGTGGCAGCTGCAGCAATAGAAGCGGAAAGAAAGATAGCAGTGGCAGAAGCAGAACGAATAGCATCTGAATAGACCACCCAACTAGAGTTGGAAAATATTCAAGAGAATCAAGACTGCATAAATAAACAGTTAACAGCTAGTCAAATGCAGATGATGAGTCGATCTACGCCCAAACGACAGGGATTTACATCCTCTGATGAAGGCGATACCACCGATCCTGAAGGCGGAGGAAATAGATCTCGTCTAAGTAAGCGTAGAAGAATGTCCCACCATCAGAAATTGCCTGATTTGCCCCCAGCTGTTAGAAGGCAACTAGCTAGCACAGACTTAGGTAGTACAGAACCCACAGACCAAATTATTAAAATAGAAAGACTCCCTACTATAGTAGATGAGCCTGAAATAATTGGGCCTGTTCACGAAGCCACCCCTTCGGTGATAGAGACACCTGTACTCCCAGAATCTACCTCTAAATTCCCTTTGCACAGTACTAAACTACCTGTGCCCAGTAGGACTGTTCCCGAGTCCGAACCCGTCCTGGACGCCGAGCGAGATATCAAGAATTTCTCGCCCGTCGTCTCTCGCTCGCCCGCTACTACGTTGGCGACTCCCGCTTCGGCGGTCGAGTGGGTAGCTGAGGGACGACGGGAGATGGGTCTCCTGCTCAGGCAGCTGAGGGAACACCGTAAGTGCTCCTCTCAGCAGGTCCGGGAGATGGAAGGAACTGTTCAGCAGTTCAAGGGCACAGTAAGGGAAAGTAGGTTAGAGTTGCAAGAGGTGCAGCAGAGTATCGCGTTGGAACGCGACAAATTAGTAAATACCCAAAGGGGTATACCACCAACCCCGGTAACAATGTGTCAACCTGTTAGGTCTGAAGTATTTCATGCGCAAGGTGTGGAGCCTACACGCATCTATAATGCTAGTGAAGTAGAAACTCCTATAGTAAACCCTATTAAGGGTAATTATAAACCTGTTGACAATGATAATCCATATAGACCTGATCATAATCCGAGAAATTTATATACCGATAGCTCGATATTAAATAACACGATGGCCCAAGAAAGTTTTACGCGTCAAATGGCTAGAACCGAAGCCCGTCAAGCGGTAAAGGTAGGAGAGATCGTCAAGTTCAATGGAGATGAGATGAAATGGTTACCTTTTAATGAATATTACAAATATAACATACAGAACTCTGTGTTATCTAATGGAGAGAAACTAAGATTCCTCATCGAGTGCTTGGAAGGATCTCCCAAGTTAATGGCGTTAAAGTTTATTGGACATCCAGATGGATTAAGACAAGTTTGGGATACCCTAAACATCAGGTATGGTAATAGGAATAACATAGCTAGGTATTTGTATACAAAATTGGTAGCGCCCCGAAAGTTCATTAGCAGTGGGATTATAGAGTTTTCCGATGAGATTCAGGAGATCTGTAGACAATTAGATTGGCTAGGTAAGTCTCAAGAATATCAGAGTTCTATGGTTATTGGAGCCGTGGCCTCTACTTTACCAAAGGGTGGAGTAGGTACATGCTGGGATAAGAAAGTGTTATATGTGATGGAACAACAACGCCGAGACCCTACCATGGCTGATCTCATGTCATTCTTAGATGGAGAAGTAAAATTACAGCTCCTAAAGCAGTCCCGAGAGAAGACACCGGAAAATAAGATAAGTGAGAAACCCGTTTCTAGGAGAAAGGTAACACCAGTGTGTTATACCGACGACGGCGAAAGCCAGGCTTCTCAAGAAGAGGACAGCGGGAAAGACACTGAAAGATCTTATTATGTCAACAAAACGCCTAAAGACGTAAGTAAATTCAAGTCTCGAACCAATGACAGGAGCGAACAGGTAAGAAAAACTCCTCCTACGTCTCCTAAGAGAATTCATGTAAGAAAGCCCGAAGAAAGAACGAGTGTGCACAACGTTACTCAAAGTAGGGTAAGTAACATCAAACCGAAATGTGCGCTGTGTGACGGGCCCCACCGTTTGAATGTGTGTGATGAATTCCTAAGGAAATCATTAAAGGATAGACGTGAAGTCATGTGGGATAAGCGGTTGTGTTATAATTGCCTCAGACATGGACACCAACGGCGAACCTGTTACTCCGACGCAAGGTGTGCAAAGTGCGGTGCAAAACATCATATCTTGTTGCACACTGAATTCGAACGAAACAGCCCGAGTCAGGTAAGTGAGTCCGAACTACATGTCCAATTCAGTGATGTGAACGACACTGACCAAAGTTCTGAGATGGAAGGATTCTATACGGACGAATTCTCCGACGAAAACGAATCCTGTTACCTAATAAATACCGCAGTGTATCAAGCACTTACATATGAAAAGGACACCGACAGTGAGTCCCCCCTAACTACTCCTGACCGACAACCATCTTGGAAAGCACCAACTTCCAATGTAGGAATCCGAGAATTTCCCGTAGTGCAGTTGAGAGTCCACGGGCCACGAAAAAGTTATATAGTGAACGCCCTTCTTGACTCCGGCAGCACAGGAACATTCATCGACAAAGAACTAGCCGAAGACATCTTTGCTGGACAACCCAAGTTCCGAACTAAGTTAAACATGTCAGGAATTATGCAGGTTTGGAAATCTACAGTAATTGCAGATTACTATGTAGGTGCGTTGTCCACCCCCCAGGATAAGCTAGGAGAACACAGTATAAGGTCAGTAAAAATGGTGGCGATAAAGAACTTCGTGACCAGCCAAGTGGAACCTTATAACTGGGATGAGGACGATGTCACCCAGCAGCTTGAGATACCTAGATTCAACACAGACTACCCTGGAGTGCAAATACTCATCGGCCAAAATGCGCATGAGGCTCTTGAGACATTGGAGAAACAGCCTGCTCAACCGCAACCACTACAAGCCTATGCGGGAAGAACTAGAGTAGGTTGGTACTTTACTGGCCCTTCCCATAGAACTCTCATGGAAAGGTTACCCAAAGAACGGGTTTACCAAGGAAGTGAATGGGAAGCGGAGACCAGTGAGGTGGACGACCCAACTGAGGGAACACCATACTCCTCAGATAATGACGATATCCACATACTCTTCGACGAGGAGAATACCATCGACCTCCTTACGGAAAACGAGACTTGGCAAAACCAAGTGAACCTATGTCAACTCATTCGTCCATCAGGACAAGTCGACTATAACGACGAACTGAATGACGTAATAGATCGCTATAACGCGAAGACTCGGGATGAACACGCCGTACGATTCTTTACTCAAGAAGCTGTAGAGCCCAATTCCTACGATAAGGCCCTATTGGTAGAAGAAGAAAGAGCCAAGCAGATTCAGGAGACAACTACACGTTTTCTTAAAGATCAAGGTAGATATGAAATCGGTCTACCATTTCGAAAGCGAGAACCTAAATTTATAAACAACCGACCCTTGGCGGAGAAAAGAATTGCGCAACTACATCGACGCCTTATGGCAAATGCTTCAGCTAAAGAAATGTACCAGACTCAGTTGAAGAAATTTATTAACAAGGGATATGTGGAGCGAGTACCGGAAGAAACACCAATAACTGAGAGAACGTACTATCTAACACATCATTACATTCCCAAACCCGGTAAACCCAATGAAGTCCGGGTAGTATTTGACGGCTCCGCCCTCTACATGGGCTAATCTCTTAATTCCGAGTTGTTACCAGGACCCAACTTACTCCAATCCTTGTTGGGAATACTCTTAAGATTACGACAATATTCAATCGCTTTCGCCTCCGATATAGAAGGCATGTTCTTACAAGTCAAGGCGCTGGATAGGGATAGAGACAGCCTACGATTTCTGTGGTGGCCTGAAGGAGACCTCAACCAGAAACCCGGTGGAGTACTGGATGACCATCCAGGCTTTTGGGATGATCTCAAGCCCTTCAAACGCCTGCTCAGTGGTGCGAACCACTGCTGATGATAACCGGGACGCCTTCTCTAAAGAGGTGATCGACAACATCAAACGGGATATATACATGGACGACAATTTAAAGTCCCTCCCATCAGTGGAAGAAGCCATTGATGTCGCCAAAGGAACGGTAGAGTGCTTAAAAAGAGGTGGATTTCGATTAACTAAATTCACCAGCAACTCCCGTGAGTTTCTGGAATCGATCCCGGTAGAAGATCGAGGAGCGAAAGATCTAGACCTAATAAAAGACGATCTTCCAGAAACCAAGACGCTTGGTTTGAAATGGGACACAGAGAGAGATATCCTGTTTTTCCAGCTAAAACAGCGAGATAATCCAGTTCGGACTAAACGGATTTGTTTAAGTATCCTGAGCACTTATTTCGATCCATTGGGATTTATTAGCCCAGTTATATTGATTGCTCGGAGTTTAGTAGTGGCTTGAAAACCACTCATGGGACGATCCACTTAAGGGAGAACTATTAAGGAAGTGGATGAAATGGGAAGATTCTCTACCACCCATCGCGAACTTTATAATTTCCCGTTCATATTTTGGTCATGTTCTCCCTACGTATTCCTATCAACTCCATGTGTTTGGAGACGCCAGCGATATGGGAATAGGAATAGTAGCCTACCTGAGAGTTGAAACTCCGGATGGAATTAAGGTCGCCTTGGTTACCTCTAAGGCATGGATAAACAACAAGTTGAACGTTCCTCGAGCGGAGTTAAAGGCGGCTCTATATGCTACAGCCATCGGCCGGAATGTAACAGAACAGATCGACTATCCACTGGAAAAAACTGTCTATTGGACCGATGCTTTACTCGTGTTGGAGTATATAACCAATGAAGTCTGTCAGTTCAGCGTCTTCGTTACCAACAGAGTAGCCATTATACTTAGTCGCACGAAGATAGATCAATGGAGACATTGCCCCGGAATGATTAATCCAGCAGACATTGCCTCCAGGGGAGCAACCCCACAAGAACTGATAGATACTCCAGACTGGTTAGGTGGACCCGACTTCCTAAGCAAAGAAGAGGATGAATGGCCTCCTCATCTTACTACAGCGGAGATTAGGCAGGCCAAGGGAGCGGAGAAAGTCAAACCTAAAACCCGGGCGAGTAAATCGAAGTTATTTAAACCTGTGATAGATCTGTCTGTACTACACACTTCCGGAGACGACGCTTTGGATCCGAAACCCACAGCCATCAATAAGTCTGTTGTGGAAATCAGAGAGAGGGATTGTAAATCTGGAATACCAGACGTCTCGCAAGGACTCTCACCTCTCCTGCAGAGAGCGATACATCATTATAGTTCCTGGAATCGGTTCTGTAAGGCCGTTATATATTTAAAGCGATGTTTTCATCATCACTACTCCAGGACGAAGACCACTAGTGATACCGCTCCACTGACATCTGCGCAGGTCCATGTTGTTAAAGATCTTCCCAAATACAAGATATCCGACAGGTTTCTGAAGGAGAAGATCAGTTACCAGGAGCATTAAGAAACCAATAAGCAGATGCTGAGACTCCTGCAATGCTATGAGGATTCCAATAAGTATTTCCTGTTGTTGAGAAATCCACAGATGCGCTTAAGGGATCGTTTCTCTAGCACAATGATAGATGGGTTAATACGTGTTGGAGGAAGACTAACTAATGCTCCATTATCCTTTGACACTAAGTTTCCCATACTCATTAGAAATCTTGAAATACAAATCAAGATGATTGTAGATGTTCACAGCAAACTTTATCATGCTGGTAGAGAACGAGTTCTTAGCGAAATTCGAACTCGCTATTATTTTTATAAACCCCGTAGAGCTCTGAACCAAGTTCTTAGGAACTGCATACCCTGTAGGAAAGCATTCAGTAGGCCTTTAACACAGCGAGAGGCAGAATTACCTAGGGAACGAGTAAGCTTCTATGAACCACCCTTTACTAATACCGGTGTAGATTTATTTGGCCCTATTGAAGTATATCGTGCTAGGACTATAGTCAAGAGATGGTGTGTCATCTTTGTTTGTATGACTTGTAGAGCTATCCATCTCGATATGGTGAACGATTTATCTACCAACAGCTTCCTATTGAGCTTACGTCGACAGATCGCTTGCTTTGGAACTAGTAACACGATGAGATCTGATAAGGGAACGAACTTCATTGGTGCCAACAATGAAATCAAGGCTTACGTCAAAGATTGGAACCAAAGACAGGTGGACGATCAGCTAAGGGTAACAGCGTCTAGCTGGACCTTCAACGCCGCCGACGCCCCTTGGTGGGGAGGAAGTTAGGAGAGATTAATCAGGAGCGTGAAGACCGCATTTCACTTTATAGTGCCGTGCCGCGCGTATCTCACCGACGAACTTTTGCGGACGTTAATGGAGGAAATCGCCGCCTATCTCAACGAGAGACCGCTTATGCCAGTCTCATCGAGTCCCGATTCCCTGGAAGCGCTAACACCCGCGCACTTCCTAATGAAGAAACCTGTAGCCATGCTCCCACGATCGGAGATCACAGACGGAGACGAATACTGCCGGCAAACTTGGCAACTTATGCAGTTGTTATCCCGTCGTTTCGCTGACCATTTCGAAAAACATTATCTGCCCACGCTACAACTTCGAACTAAGTGGTTTGCGCAGCAAGAAAACGTCAGCGCTGGAGACATGGTCCTTATTGTGGATTCAGATCTTCCACGTAAGCGGTGGCAGACAGGTCGTATCATCGAGACTCATATCTCAGATGATGGTTTGGTGCGATCGGTAGAAACCGAGGAACCGGGAATTGTCTTCGAGACGCAGCAACTCAATCGCCCAGTTGGTCGTTTATGTTTACTGGAAAGAGACAGAGAACTCTCCGGAAACTATGGAAGGCAAGACACTCTTCCCACGACCACCTCCCTAATCCAACAAACATCTAGGGACTCCCCAACGTAACTGCGTCTGGAGTGGGTGTGTGACTCTATTATTTTATATTTGTTCTTATTATTTTATATTTAAGTATGTATTATTATGTAATTTTATTATAATCGTTTTCTTTAATTTTATTTAGTAGAATGTTATTTTAGCGATTATCTAGTAGATTAGTGCAATATATATTAGTCTTATTACTTAATTACTTATATATTATATATATTTAGTGCGACGGCGAGAAATAATTATTTTTCTCTTTCCTTACTGTCCGTATTACATTATAAATGCGTGACTACAGTAAGATGAAATGTCCGTACTTATTAAAGTACAATAAAGCTCCTACTATATTCAAGTATTATTGGTAAGTAGAGTATTAGGAATGCAAAATTCAGATCCTCGTGTCTCGGCTAAACCAAGCTCTGGGTAGACCTTGGAAACGACTTGCCTCTTCTCACTGACATTGCTTCTTGCGATATTGCTCTCATACCGTATATTAAATAATACATATAGTAGCGTGATGTCCCTTTAACAGTAGCGTAAAATGCAAAATAAATCTGTTAAACCCTTTGACCATCTGTAATTCTAGTCGATTAAGATATCGCAGCACCCACCGATATACTTGAAAGACAAAATTCTAGAAGCAGTGGTTAACGTCCCCAGACAAGTTCTGGAATAAACCGGTGCCCATCCTAAATATTAACTATTAATATTTATAAAATCTGTCAAATTTCAGATCCTTTAAAATTCTAGTCGATTAAGATATCGTAGCACTTACCGATACTCTTAAAAAGACAAATTTCCTAGAATCAAGGATCCCAGTCCCCAGACATGTTCTGGAATAAAATTGTGTCTATTTTAATATTAAATAATAAAATTTACGGGAATAAATTCTAATTCATCTCTTTTAATGAATTTGATAAATTGTCATTTTATACAATTTATAACATTCCCAAAATTCCATTAATTAATAGATCATGGGAGCGGAGATTCGCCCTATTAAGTGTATTAGTGTGCGAGAATCTCCAATATATAGTCAATAGCCAATAAAATTCATAAAATCATGTATAAAGAGGATATTGACAATTAAAGAATTACTATTAAATAGCATCCCAGATCTGTATGCATGAGAATTACCCTAATTCTACTGCTAGCTTTCCATAATGTCACCATAGCAACAACCACGCTAGAATTAGAAGCGAGTTAAAAGAACAATAGAAAGCTTGCCCCATTGAATAGCATAGGGAATAAATAGCACACTGCTAGCTGACTAACGGACAAATGGCCCGAATGTGTACAATTTGTGACAGTTGTGTGGAATTTGTGCGTTTATAGGTGAATGTTACTACTAAAGTGTGTTTACAGTAGCGAGTCGCAATTGTGAAAGTAGCCCTAACTCTGCAGCAAGAACCTGAAGTAAATCTAAGCCTTTGGGACGGACAGTGGAGTGACTTGTGCCGGTTATCATTGTCGTTGTGTAGCTACTACGTTGGCGAAAAACACAGCAATGACGGTACATCGGCGCTGAGGATCTTGCACTGTCCGGGGGCAGAGAGGGGTAGGCAGCGACGCCCGCTAGCCTAAATATAAACTTATTATAATATTAATAAACTCATATAGCAGATATGACTGAGTTGATAGAAGATGATCTTGGTATCAGTGAGCGATATACTCTACCTTTACAAGCGTTTGTTGATAGCTTGATACGCGGCGACGCTGGTCCAACTACTACGGAGGACGATGGTCGTTATATCGAACCGCCAATGTCCCAGGAGCAACTTACGCGTGAATTGGACTATAGAAAATTCACCGCTCGCTATACGCATCGTAATGGTATGTATATGGACTTCTTAACTACTGGCCATCCTATCGATTTACACAATACGGACGATGTAGACACCGAAAGGGAAATGGTTTTATTTAAATATCATACCCAGCGGAGTCGGAACGATAAACCGAGAATAGAACACGAGAATTCTATTCGAAACCAACTCGAAAGATGGAATGTGGAAGAAGGATTGTAAAGACAAGTAGAGGAGAACCATTGGAGAAAAGACATGCATTGATGTCCAGTGTCCATAATGTGAATAATTTTCCCCGGGGCACGGGTGCTCGCGGGCGGTCTCCTTCGGGAGGCTATAATTTTCTCTTATTTCATCGTCTTCCTGTAATTATTGTGATCAGTGTCGCAATTAAAGAGCAAGAATGAATGGTGACATAACGGAAAACAAGTCCATCGTGGTATCTTACAGATACTACCATATATCCTTCCTCCTCCTTACTACCATTATCCCTCTATACATCGCTATTGAAAATACAACATATTTCGTCCCACCTTCTCTTCCCAACGCGCTCGGAGCTTTGGTAAACGATCGACCAATCCTAGTGGTATCGTGGTATGGATCGTACCACCTATTACTAAACATCCCCATCCCTTACTATTGATCTGGATGCTTATATTGGTGTCCGCACCTCCAGTCCATGTCCCATTCTGTTGATATTTATAATATCAACTTCCACCCTCTCGTTGTTGATTAGAAAATCAACCACCAATAATTTCCTTAAGTCCACAACCGTGATACAAGGACTGAAAGGACACGCGGATAGTTTGTGAACAACTGGTACCATTATGTGTCATAAATCTGGTTGTTCACCTCCCTTAATAATTGGGGATAAATTCATTTGGAGATAGTCATCGAATGATACAATCCTCCTACTGAGATCGTATTTCTGAATATTTCAGAATGCGACATAGGTTTTCCTCTGCTCTCTACCATCACTGGCGGAAAACATGTTAGGCATACAACGGGAACATGGAGAACATTCCATACCCCTTCGTCGATACTCAGCTGATTGCTCCCTGGGCAGAAGACCGAGGTTTCTTCCGCACTATGTATGCAAATACACCCAGCGGCATTACTAAAGTACAACGAACCTCCATCGGACATCTTGCCTTTCAAGAATACGGATGGAATTTCAAGGTTGGAAATCCTATCAACTACCAACAAGTATATGGAGATCATTATTCTCGATTATACTTTGACGGACCATTGACCGCACCTGGCGCCGTGTATAGCTTTATGAGTGTTCCACTTCGTCCCTCCTTAGCTATATACACGATCTTTGAAAACGCCGCACTTGCCGGTTGGCTAGCCGATGTGTGCAGTCGTACCATACGCACCCATCCCTTAATACTTGGAACCAAACTCGCCAAGCTAGATGAACACAATAAATTCATCCGCTTCGAATGTTTCAGGCGCTTTCTGACTCCATTCCGTAACGTTGATAGTCAGTTCAAGGACCGCGCTCTGACCAAGCTCAGCCTAAGAGACTCAGCTGCGGAGAAGTTAGACAGCGCGGGATTCGCCCTTTTCAAGGACGTTTGTATACAGAACTTACATTCATCTGTTATACAAAGACCTCGAATACCCACGGGTTATTCTGTCGTGGAAGTTCAGACAGTGGGTTCGATTGCAGAGACAGCCGCACCTACCTCAGCTATGCAATTGGAAGACGAACCAATATGCTTAGAATCTGAGGAGATTCAGCCTACAGTGCCCCGGAGCAGCGATAACGACTACGTCTTGGAATGGTATCAAGGTCCACAATGTCTCACCGCATACGATTATCGGCACGCCAACTATGTTTCTCGAAAACGTTGCCGATTATGTGCATCGAGAGATCATTTCACCCCTACGGACTCAGACGTGCCCTGCTCCTATTTCCATGAACAACCGATGATGGAGATCTATTGTGCGTATTGCAGACTCAATAACTCGCACATTTTTGCAGTCTGCCCCCAATTTATGACTCAATGCCACCACTGTCAACTTAAAGGACATGCCAGTTTTAATTGCCCTTTTAACCGCGATCTGGAAAGCGTAGATGAGATGATTACCCTGCGCTACATCCGAGCTTGGGAAGCGAATGCGGATTTACATTGTGAGTCACGCCATCGCTATTACCCTGGACGCGCCTACGAAGGAGTTTACGCGTTCCATCCTTATCTATTCGCGTCTGTTGAACAAAAAACACACACACCGAGTTACGAACTAATGAAGCGTGTTGGTGAGTGTATTTCCACCAAATTTGTTCGAAAATATCTCAGGAATATCAATCCTAACGATATTAATTCATACCATTTAATCAATTTCATCCGTCAAGACCCGGAGTATGGCGATTTGTTCATCAACTCGCATCATTCATTCATTTCATTTCTTTGTTTAATTCGCATGTAGCGACAAAATAATAAACATGATAAAAAATGTGCACGCATTAATTACACATGTGTGAAATAATCCAGTTAAATATTGCACAATTGTAGAGAGATATATATATATTTAAAGATACACCCCCAGCCGGGGTAAGGTATATGATAGAGTGTTCAAGACAAATTCTGCAGTAAAATAGCAATAAGTAAAATCGATTAAACGAAAGACCTTATAGTGGTTTTGAAAATAAGTGCTTTAAATAAAATTAATGTTTGAATATACTATATTAAAAAGAAAGATACAGTAGCTGGTCCTTATTGATTTTATTGAATTTCCCATCAGCTGCTTATGTGGAGTACGCCTACTGCAAGAGTGACTAAGATACCAAAGTATATAATAAACATATACAATAAGCATACTGTAGTATAATTGTAACTATACCAGATCAACTAATATCATCATTTGATTTAATTCGCACGAGGCGACAATACCGGGTAAATGTAAATAAAAATGCACGCAAATGCACAATAAAAACAGCTGGCTAAAAATATAAAGTATGTGATTAGAATATGGATTGATATTATGTATATGTATTGATGATATAGGGATTGATATTATTATATATATGATATGGATTAAGATTGATAGAATCCAAATAAAATCATAGTCAGACAAAGCGAATTATCGGTCAAAGTATTGCTGGATCCGCCTTCTTTTGGTACTAAAGGGAACATTGCACCTAAAGCAGTTTTGGATGAAATTCACCCCACCCAATTCTGGGATTGTAAGTGATCCCGACTCGACCCGTGTCCTAAGTTGTCTCCTGTCATACCTGGCCGTGCAGAGAGACCTTACGCTTGGAAGTGGATACAGGGAGCTGCAAGTTTGCTGACAAGAGCTCAGACCACCATGGGATTTAATTGTTGAGTGAGAAAGGTATCGACAGACAAGAAAGTTACATTCTGTGGCATTCGGACCATTGCAGGCACGTTGCAAGCAGCACATGTTGTCATAAGCGATCACAGCGGAGATTGGAGTTGTGTTAGTAATCTTGTGCAAAACAGCATTTGGCACGTAACAGCTTACGTGCATCAGTCCACGCAGCACCTTCCTATAGGAAATGTCAAGTTCGCGCAGTTCCTTGTCAGTTAGCCGTCCCACCAGGAATCTCATCTTGTACAGTAGCGATGGGACCGCCGCTGTGTTCCATAGAGCGAAGAGTGTGCTCGGGTTTATTCTCCTTGCGGTCCAACCCTTCTGGTGGAAGGTCTCTGAGATTATTGTTAGATATCGTTTGAGTTCCTTCAATACTGCGGTCCTTTGTATATTTAGTGAGACGCCAAGGAATGATAATGACTTTGTTGGCTGTATAAGTACACCATTTATTTTAAGAAAACATGGAATCCCCTGACCATTACGTCCAGATCCTAGGATATAAGTCCATTCTGTCTTTGAGCCTTCCACAGATAGACCCACACGTGCGAGTTCACGAGAGATTATCACTATCATATCTTCTAGATCCTTAACTGACTCCCCGGTTAAAAATAGATCATCCGCGTAACAAAAGAGATGAGAGTATGATGCCAGTTTTCCTGGACCGAATCCCGATTCCTTCAGTTTATCTGGTAAGAATCCGATATAGAAGGTGAATAGTACAGGTGAGATTAATGAACCTTGCTTGAGGCCACGAGTCAACTTGATTCCAATGGACTCAACCAACTCCCCAAATTTCAGATGAATCATTGTTTTCCTATAGTAGTCAAGCAGGACTGCACAGATATGGGGATTTAATACTTCCAGTAGCTTGTCATGGAGAACATGAAATTCGACACTGTCGAATGCTGACTTGATGTCCAGCTTGCACAGGATTGAATTCCTCCCATTTTCCCGTTGCATCTCCAATTGTTCCATGATTACTGCTACAGTCCCAATCCCAATAAACATTAACTTGGTCGTTTTGGCAGCCAAAATGACCAAAATCGCCAAAAAAAATGTAGTGTATTCCTATGGGCTACTTGGTCGTTTTGGCGAAGCGATTTAACTCGACTCTGTCAAGTCCAGACAGCCCGTCTCCTTGGACATCCATTTGGTTGCTCTGACTAAATGTCGGCTCGCTTTCATTTTTATTATTGACAGATTGTTAACTTACCTGGAGCTGAGTCAGGCATTTCAGTTGTAGTAAAGACCACCCACTGAGGCATTGATACAGCACAGGCTAATACGTAATAAGGGAGTTAGTTGAATGCGGCTTTGTTAAAAGGAGGAGTATGTATAATAATCGGATTTTGTGTGTTATTATTAGATAATCACTTCTCACCTTTTCCTTTGTGTAGCTTCAGTTTAGAGTCATTATGAAATGGCAACGTGTTCTGTATGAAGGTGTCCTAATTATAGTTTTATAGTTAGAAGCTGGGTCTGTAACAGGGCGAGAGGTAGCTATTAAATAGCGACACTCAGTCTCGAACGAGTTCGGTATACTGATGAAATTCAGATTAGACGGCGCGGCCTATTTCTAGTAGCTGGGTCTGAATTCGAGGGCGGTAGTAACTGAAAACATTATAATATCATGGCTCTGGCTCTGTGCTAACAGTCAACAGAGTCGGCATATTTGGGTGAATTTATGGTGATGTAATTATTATTTATCGAGACAGGGGGGGGGGGGAGGGGGGGGGGGGGACTGGACGCAAAACTCGCCTTGGCGAATTAATATCCCGCCTCAATGTTAAATTCTCAATTTAGGGAAAGGGGCAGGTTATAGTGGCACGTTATTTTAACCAAAACAATAAATTAAACATAAATGAACACTACAGTTTTATTTTTGAGAGTAATCATCTGTTATTTGCGTCAAATTTCCCCTGGAGAGTGATGAATTTTTATTGCGTCCAGTCCCCCCCCCCCCCCCCCCCTAACTGTATTTTATGAGAGCATTTATATTATAGCGTACTAAACAGCTTGTAAAAGCTTTTGTGGGATAACTGATTAGTTTGCCTTGTTGGCCAGTTCCCCCCCAGTCGCTAAGAATACTCTCAAAGTGATCTATAACTAAAAATAGTGCAAGTTACCAGCTTATTGGCTGATTTGCTATACGCAGGCATCTGGGCTCTGTTTAATCGGCCAACAAGCCTAGGGAGGTTGCGTCATAGCCTTATTTTTGTATCTCCCAATAGAATTTGAGTTAGCCTTGATTTTGACCAATCACAGAGTACTGAACTGAAAATTTCCTATCTCACTGCTCTTTCTCTGTGTTGAACGGGAGCTTCGTGGAATAAGAGTGGTTGGTATACTCGTATAGAGCAGTAGTCACGAGTTTTTCAAAGCCACGAAAGAACGGCTTTTTAGTGTTTTGTGCTTTCTGCTTTTTAGCTCAACACTAGTAGGTTTAATTACAAGGACATATATCCTTTAACTGACGAAACAAACACTCTGCAATTTCGTAATCACTGCATACTGCAGTACTGCATAACTGGCTTTGTGAATACTGCATACTGCTATTTGTTGTCGGTTATTCATTATATTTGTTGATGAATTATTATATTGGAATAACGAGAAATAACCCCGACACCCAATATTCTTGATATACCGAAGGTAAGAGAGAAAGGTTACAGATAAACGATTGTGACTTATGTTAAAGTGGTTTGAAGTGAATCTAATGTTATTTGATAGACCCTACATGAGTCAGTCTGTGTTCCTTTTATATGTGACTAAAATCAGTGAAGATCGGCAGATTAGTGTGCAGTATTGTGCAGCATTGTGTATGAGTGAGTCTGTTAAAGAAGCATTCCTAAAGAATGCGCCATATATGTGAATTATAATTAAGCCATATCGTTGTGAGTAGTTTAAGTCATAACTCTGTTTAAGTAGATAAAGCGCCACGTCCTAAAGGAACTGTTAATATTACCGAAGGTGAATAATATTGTCAGAGATTATATAATACTGTCAGTCGAATAATACATTAGGCTTACATAGCAACAAAATTAAACCGTCGAACCCAATCTCCCGGGAATATCCAGCGGGTGAATGGTCGCGCACGGATTGGTTTCGACTAGTGTAGTGAATCAAATACTTGTCATAGGCTAAAAAGCGATTTAATATCTAGAAGACATCTTAATTTGGCGGGTTAAACTGCCAAAGGTCTGAAAGCGCGAACATTAAAGGACATAGAACTTCTTTGTTGCAGTAAGCAATAAAGTTGAAAGTACCGGTCAACCGGTAAACCTGAACGGTACACCTGTAGGTCAGTAGGCCCAACAGTTCTAGAACCGGTACTGCCGTATAAGTACACTAGTATTATTCGATTTGATTGTTGTATACCGGTAGGCTGTTTAGAGGGATTAGGGATTGATCACCCCTTATACCTTTATATGGTTTACTTATTTCTGTCAAGTTTTATTTATTTGTAGGCCAGTATTGAACAGAAGGCGTGTAAGCCTGATCAGATTGTACAGACGATTTGTAGGCTGAGCTGTTGTCTGATTGCTGTTAAGTCCGAACGAATTGCAGTGTGTGTAGATCACCTGTCCGATTAAGTACGATTAGGCAGTAGGGGCAGCGAACGCTGTAAGGTAAACCCCCAACTAAAGAATAAGTCGCACTACTGGGTTAGAGCGCATACTCCCTAATCATTTCGGAGTCTGCATGTCCTGTAGTTTATTTAGGCTTGAGAGTAGTCTGCCATCGTTTAGTCTGTACTTTGTTTGTGTAAGTCTGTACGGGTAGCGTATAATTTTACTTGAGATAATTTGTAGGCTGGATAGTTGTCTGGCTGTTATTAGGTCTGAACGGATTGCCGCGTGTGTAGATCATCTGTCCGATTAAGTACGGTTAGGCAGTCGGGGCAGCGAACGCTGTAAGGTAAACCCCCAACTAAAGAATAAGTCGCACTACTGGGTTAGAGCGCATACTCCCTAATCATTTCGGAGTCTGCATATACCGTAGTTTGTTTAGGCTTGATAGTAGTCTGTCAGTGTTCGGTCTGTATTTTGTTTGAGTAGTTTGTACGCGTAGCGTAATATTTATTATTCAGAGTTTATGCGATTATCCGCAACATTCATTCCCCAAGTTTGTTCCTACAGTAATTGTGTTTGTTATACATACCGCTATAGTTAAATTAACCCCGGTACTACACGGGCTGCTCGGCGTAGGTAAAGACTGGTGATTTTGTGCATCGGTCACTCCAGCAGATGCCGTGGTTCTTTTAGCTGTTCAAGTATATTTAACTACTGATTATCTGTTGTACAAGTACTCGTACCTAATTTAGGGTTTAGTGTACAGTACTTTCCGAAGTAATTAGTGTAGGCATTATATCTGTGTTGTAAAGTGGTTGATAGGCACATTCGATTAGCTCTATTAACTTCTAGGTAGGAACACTCCGTGATACATAACGTAGAACCTATAGCGATACGGCTATAGGTCGTCAGGCGGTGGTATTTTCCTATCTAGACAACGCAGTGTATTTACTACTACTTATTATTTCAAATACCGTAGTACCCTGTCCGTTGTAATAACCAGT
>JAUCBJ010000887.1:0-27336 GCA_032718475.1 Nemertoderma westbladi | reverse complement strand
GAATTTCCCGACACAGATATATATAACGTGTTTTCAACGTTTGTTTTGGAAGCTGGTTTATCTCAGCTCCAGTTCAGCCCTACACGTGGCAATAACGTGTTAGATTTAGTGTTTACCACAGATCAATTCTATATTTCTAACATTGCAGTTACGGTACCATTCGCAACTAGCGACCATAGTACAGTTACTTTTAATCTTTTAGGACCTAATCCAGTTTCCACCGAGAACCGGGAATGCCACGGATTTTACGATTTTAAACATGCTGATTACGCAGATTTTACTAACTACATAGACAGTTGCGATTGGTCTAATATATATCTAACGTGTAATACAGTAGATGATTTTTGGAATGCTTTTTCTTGTAAACTAAAAACGGGTATTGATCAGTTTGTGCCTTTTAAACAATTTAAATCAATCATCAAACCCCACCCCGAACATATTCGTGTTTTACAGCGCAAAAAGAAACAGCTGTGGCGTCGCCGGCACACAACCGGGGGCAAAATAGCATATGATCAATGTGCTAAAGAAGTTTCTAAGGAAATCTTCCGTGCGGCTTGCATAAAGGAGAATAAAATTTTATCTTCCGAAAATAAGAGTACCCTTTTCAATTACGTTAATTCCAAGCGTAAAGGAAAGTCGGAAATTGCCCCTCTGAAACATAAGGGGGATATAGTGGTAGATGATTTGATAAAAGCCCGTATTTTCGCTGAAGTATTAAGCGAAAATTTTAATTTAGATAATGATAATATACCTAGTTTTAAACGTAGGATTGATTCTATAACCAATTTATCAAAAGTTGATTTCTGTCCCGTTACAGTATATGCTATGCTTAGGAAACTTAAAAAAAAGACCAGCCGTACACCTGACGGATTACCGAACATTCTCTTCGCAAATTTGTCTCGCTGCATTGCGGCACCATTATCGGCACTTTTCAAAATTTCTTTTGAATATCACGCGTTACCGACGATATGGCTTACAGCCAATGTCATTCCGATATACAAAAAGGGAAATCCGTCAGACCCGTACAATTACAGGCCAGTCTCATTAACATGTGTAGCGTGCAAATTAATGGAATCGTGTATAAAGATTGAAATAGTAAATTATTTGTTTAAACATGGTTTAATATGTAAGGCACAACACGGCTTTTTAAAAAAACGCTCTACTTGTTCTCAACTTATTGAATGTGTAAAAGATTGGTGCAATTTTCTAGACCGTAAGAAATCCTTTGATGTGATATACATAGACTATGCCAAGGCTTTTGATTCTATTATACATTCAAAGCTATTGATTAAATTGTCTAGTTATGGGATTTCGGGCGACCTATTATCTTGGCTATCGGCATTTCTCAGTAACAGAACCCAAAGAATAGTTGTAGGAGATAAATATTCCGACTACTGTCGGGTCGTATCCGGAACAATACAGGGCAGTGTCCTCGGACCGGTTTTGTTCCTGATATACATAAACGACTTACCACCGCTTTTGGACAGGGATAACGTGTCCTGCCGTTTATTTGCCGATGATGTCAAGCTATATGGTCCGTCCAATGAAAGTCATAGTCTGAACGCTAGCCTCTCTAGGTTAGAGACCTGGGCCAACCTTTGGCAGCTAAATATAGCCCCGGATAAATGTATGGTTCTACATATAGGTGCAAATAATAATAATTACAATTATGTGCTAGGCAATAAAGTGATAAAGAAGGTGACGAAATGTAAAGATTTAGGTATTATTATATCTGCGGATTTGAAGTTTGATAAATACTGTAAACAACAGTGTACAAAGGCTTTTAACATAACTAATATGATATTTCGTTGCTTTAAGACTAGCAATAAAGGTGCAATATTAACAGCCTATAAATCATACGTTAGACCGATTCTAGAATACTGTACACCAGTATGGTCGCCTTTTTCATTAGGCAGTATTGATCTTGTGGAGAGTGTCCAGCGATATTTTACACGTAGATTGTATAGCCGTTGCAATATTAGTTACAAACCGTACATACATAGAATACAACACCTTAATTTACAACCGCTGGAAGTCCGACGATATATTTTTGATCTAAAGTTACTTTTCAGTATAGAGAGAAATTTAGTTGATTTAGATTTTGGTGCGCTATTTAGCTATACTAACCGTCCGGGTCTGCGTGGCCACTCTCACAAGTTAAATGTACCTAGATGTAGATTAATTATATCTAAAAACTCATTTACCAGCCGTGTTGTGCCAGTCTGGAATGATTTGCCAGAAGATATAGTAGATTCCAGAACACTTGTCAGTTTTGCGACCAAGCTCAAGAACCACGATTTCCTACCAATTTGCAAATTTAATCGACCACTAATCGGTCGCTCGTAATAAACGTTTCTGGGTTCTACGGTATGTACAGTTCATTTTATTCGTATTTCTTTTTAATTTTTTTTTTTAAGCTGATGTAAATTTTAATGTTTAGTGATTTTAAATTTTGTTTTTTATTAACCCCCGTAAGCGCTGATACGCCTGGGTGGTTTTTCTCCCTCCACTAATTATGTTTTATCTTACTTCACGTGCAACAAATAGTTATAATATGATGTAATAAAGGAGTGTTGACTAATAATAATAATAAAAAATGCAGTAAAGTAACTTTAAGAGAATACAACCGGTAATGTATAATAAAAACTTTCATTTTTAAGTCTGCCACACAGTCTCATTACTTAGGCATACAACAAGGTATATTATAATATATAACACCTTGCCCGTAATAAAGTGTAATTTTAGATAAGAAGGGACATCCCTATCCCACACCCCACCTTATTTTTATACAAATCTTTATCATACTTTATTTAACATGGAGCTACATAGAATTTTCTTTTTTGAATTTATAGACTTTTAACGTTTGCGATATCGCCCTCATTGCATCACGACCATTCCTCATATTAGCCACAACGACATATTATTAGAAAGCTTGAGTTGTAAGGATTCCAAATATAAATATATTTTGAGTTTCGTTGAGAAACAGCTGAGATATAATACTGGCGTTCAAAGATTGCGATAAATTATCATTCGCTGGAAGTCATTTATTATAATTAATATAAACACAACATTCTAGAACGTGTTATTATTTTTATCATTTTTATGATAAAAATCCCATTTATTTATCCTATTTATAATATATTATTATATTTATGTATGCATAGCTACACATATACATAAATAACTGGTATATTATAATGAAAGATACTTCTTGCAATCTTAGAACGCCCATATCTCATCTGTTTATCAAAGAAATTGAGACATTAATACATATTTGGAATCCTCACAATGCAAGCTTTCAAATATATTAAAAATAAATCAATATTGATGAGAAAAATGGCAACGAAACGGAGGCAACAATTTTGTAAAAGTCACTTTTATAAAACGCTAACGTAAAAATTTAAATGTAAAATTGAAAATTCCGGTTACATGGGGTCCTCTGCTCTGAGTTGAACTAATACAATTTTTAATAAGGAAACAGCTTATTTCTGCGAGTTAAATTCTCGTGCAGTAGGGAGCTGATTTTTGACTCATACTGTATGGAATACTGTTTGGAACAACTTTACTCTATAGTATTTAGACCGGTAGTGATACAGAATATGATACCCTGACCTTTGTGAAATTTCCCACCACCACAAACAAACAAACATACTTTCCCACAAACGAAGAAATGTATCATTGGATTTGGTAGGTTTTCTCATGTTACAATAAGTGTGGAATTATTGTACTGTTTATAGCAGAGTAAGTGTCTTATTAAAAATTACGAGTGTACAGAACAGTGATTGTGGAAAATATTAATATAAGTTCATATAAGTATATAAGTGTCACTCATCAAAGAAAGTACAATTTTTAATGTCGTTTTATTCCTGGTAAAATAAATTATTATAAAAATATATGTATATAAATTAGTTCGTATTTGAATAGTTTCGTGAGTTGCCAAATCGGTTGGATCTATATATGGGAGTCTAGAACTGACACGTTATATTCGTCGAATAAGTGGCCATTGTCGATACAGTGTTGTGTTATTCCACAACGTTTATAGCCATTATAAGACCGCATATAACTGTAAATCGATACTTTTTATTTACCAATTACCATTATTTACATTCAAATTTTAAGCCCACCACCAACACTGTCAGTAAAAACTCTAACACTCTCCATAAATAATGTTCGTTGTGGCGCTTTACATGTTTTTGTTTAAGTTTCCCAATGTAATTATGGTCAGTTCAGGCATTACAGTATATTTTACATATTGCATGCATGAGTTTAACCTTCTTTCCCAACCCTCTTTAAATCGGAGCAAATTTGTAGAAATTTTCGAAACAGTTTCATATCGAGTCAACTTAAACTTTGTAAAAAAAATTTAATTGGTAGTTCGTCCGATGTAACAGGCTGAGATAACTCCCCACCAAATATGACTCCCCAGTCTTTTCAGCCTAGGCTGAGAACACCCCAAGTTTTCTTCCTAGATTTCTTAATTAACGGAAAGGAGCAGGTTACAGTGGCGGGCTTTTCTAACCAAAACAATGAACAATAATTCATTAACATAGGTAACAGTTTAATTTTTGCAATATACGAAAATAGCACAGGTACGGAGATTAATTATAACTCAATTAGGGGAGTCATCTCAGCCTAAAGGGAGTCATCTCAGCCTAAGGGGAGTCATCGCAGCCTAAGGGGAGTCATCTCAGCCTAAGGGGAGTCATCTCAGCCTAAGGGGAGACATCTCAGCCTAAGGGGAGTCATCTCAGCCTAAGGGGAGTCATATCAGCCTAAAGGGAGTCATCTCAGCCTAAGGGGAGTCATCTCAGCCTAAGGGGAGTCATCTCAGCCTAAAGGGAGTCATCTCAGCCTAAGGGGAGTCATCTCAGCCTAAGGGGAGTCATCTCAGCCTAAGGGGAGTCATCTCAGCCTAAGGGGAGTCATCTCAGCCTAAAGGGAGTCATCTCAGCCTAAGTGGAGTCATCTCAGCCTAAGGGGAGTCATCTCAGCCTAAGTGGAGTGTTCTAAGCTTAGACTATGATAACTGGGAGTGGAGAGTGTTCTCAACCTAGGCTGAGACGATTGGGGAGTCATTTCAAGAGGGAGTTATCTCAGCCTTGTAAACCAGCACTATTGACTGCTGTTAGACCGAAGATTAAATTGGTAGTTCGTCTGGTCCAATATATTTGACCGAGTTCTACGTTCGAAATTAAATGTGTGCAATCCAATCTGATCAAGGATTGTTTTTATAGCTTTGGAGACTGTTGGTACAAATCGTATAACACATTCAGTATCGTCAGTAGGTTTGGGTGCTACTGTTGGAGCTGGCGGAGTGTTGGAGACTATTATCGACCACATCTCGCGGGTAGTTGTTTATATTAACAGTATACAGTATCGCGGGGAGTTGTTTATATTAACAGTATCGCGGGTAGTTGTTTATATTAACAGTATACAGTATCGCGGGTAGTTGTTTATATTAACAGTATACAGTATCGCGGGTAGTTGTATATATTAACAGTATCGCGGGTAGTTGTTTATATTAACAGTATACAGTACCGCGGGTAGTTGTTTATATTAACAGTATACAGTATCGCGGGTAGTTGTTTATATTAACAGTATACAGTATCGCGGGTAGTTGTTTATATTAACAGTATACAGTATCGCGGGTACAGTAGTTGTTTATATTAACAGTATACAGTATCAGTGAGATATTGTATTTCAGCTTCATACTTCGGTTCAGAAATAATGCAAAAAACTTATTTTTATAATTTTAACCATCCTATTGTCCCGCCTATCGTCCCGCCTATTGCCCCGCCTATTGTCCCGCCTATTGTCCCGCCTATTGCCCCGCCTATTGCCCCGCCTATTGTCCCGCCTATTGTCCCGCCTATTGTCCCGCCTATTGTCCCGCCTATTGTCCCGCCTATTGTCCCGCCTATTGTCCCGCCTATTGCCCCGCCTATTGTCCCGCCTATTGCCCCGCCTATTGTCCCGCCTATTGTCCCGCCTATTGTCCCGCCTATTGTCCCGCCTATTGTCCCGCCTATTGCCCCGCCTATTGTCCCGCCTATTGCCCCGTCTATTGTCCCACCTAATGTTCCGCCTATTGTCCCACCTATTGTCCGGCCTATTGTCCTGCCTATTGTCCCACCTATTGTCCCGCCTATTCTCCGTTTATCCTTGCTATAATACGTAATTTTGGATTAACTATAAGAAAGTTTGAGATGTCAGTTATATTCGATGAAAAATTCTGGGTTGGAGCAAGTTAAATATTATTAATCAAATTTCAAATATTATTATAAATATATTTCTGTAGCTCAGCGCTATCATTATCAATAAAGTACAAATCTAATATAAATTGAAGAATTGACTAACGTAATGTACGACTTTATATCGGTTGAAAATTGCACTAAAAACAGAATAAATGTTGTAACCAAAACACAGAAGACATAGGCAGGGAAACGTATAGGGACCGTGTAGGTGCATATTGGAGAGCCTTAACGAACTATATTTATAATTATATTTGTAACTTGATTAATAAAATTTAACTTGCTCCAACCCAGAATTTTTCATCGTAATATTGGATGTCAACTCAGTGGAAAGACAGCTTAACAAAAATTATACTTTATACAGGAGATGATGACGGCACAATTACAGTAATTGATACGTTCAGTAAAGATCAAACTGAAACAAAGAAAAGTATCGAACAGGTGGAAAGTATATTGAAGAAAACGGAAGAATTAAACGAAATTGTTGAGTATATCGGATGGGTTGGTCCCATAAATAAACCACTCCAGGGTAAGATAACTGATATAATTATATCTACTGTTAATGTTCTTTCAGATAAAGAAAAAGAACTTTACTTTAGACTGGATGCAGATATTTCTGAGTTAACAACCCAGAATCTAGTTAGTATTTGGGGTTTAGATGAAGTTTCAACAATAGAAATCGTTAAAAAATTCAGAGACTTGGGACTTCTGTCTACAAGCGAATTAAATTCACTGAAAGTTCCAAAACTTTTAATTAATTATATAAAAGAACAAAAACGGCTGCCAATTGAGATACTGGCGAGAGGCCCAGAAGCATTGGCTGCTTATAAAGCAGCTCTTTCTAAAGGGACTACATGGATACTGAAAACCCGGTTAATGTTAGTTGGACAAGAGAGGGCTGGTAAAACAAGTTTGAAGAAGGCCCTTATTGGTCAACCGTTTGATATTAATGAACAAATAACAGATGGTATTGACTCATCTGCTAACTGTATTATAAATACCGAACAAAACACAGATTGGACCAACTTACGAGATAAAGATAAAGAAAACTTGGAGAAAGATGTCAATGACTTTGTTACTAAACAAATAGCAAAAACTGTTCTAGAAAGTAAACAAGTTGCCGATAATAAAAGTGATGATTCTGGAACTTCTGGAAAGGTTGTTGGAAGTGTGACTCCCATAGTTTCAACCTCTTCATCAGCAGCTAATGCTAAACCTACAGAGATTCCTATTACAGTTGCAAGTGGAAGTGCTAATAAAGTTCCAACCGTTAGTTTGTGGAGGAGGTTAGTTTCCAAATTTACACGCAATAAAGAACAAATCAGAAATGAAGGTGAAGTCAGGGTCACAGAGGGAAGCATTAGTAGACATAAAGAAGGCACAGGGTATATTCAATCCAAACATGATTCTTCTGAAACACAAATCCCTCCAAACATATCAAAAGGAGTAGAAGATATACTCACATCTGGTAAACCCCAAGATATTCTGGCTAAATTTAATGAGGAAGACAGTCGCTTTTCTCTACAGATAGTCGATTTTGGTGGCCAATGTATTTATTACACAACCCATCAGATATTTTTGAGCAGACGAGCTATTTATATAATTGTATTTAATCTCTTGGAAAATCTTGAAAAAACTCCTGATATTATTTTCAGATCTGATGAAAACAATATTAATGAGTTTGTTTTCGGTGAGATTAAGAATATTGAGTTTATTGAATTTTGGTTAAAAAACATTTATTCATTTGGTACAAAACTAGAAGTAAATTCTTGTCCACCTGTTTTTGTAGTTGGAACTCATAAAGGCAGCTTACATGCTGATCCTGATACTCAATCTGTAATAGCAAGTAAAATATTTGAAAAGATTAAGACCCATTTGGGTAAATCTTCATATACAGATAATCTAATTAAAGATTACATTGCTATAGAGAATAATATAGCGATTATAAATAGTGGAGAGAAAGGACTTGAAAATTTACAGGCAAATATTGTCAACGAAATGGCAAATTTTAAGGAGGAAATACCTTTGCAATATCTAAAATTTGACCAACTTGTGTCTCAATTAATAACGGATGGTAAAGTTTATATTGACATTGACTTGCTAGAGATTAAATTAAAGGATATTGATGTAGAAATGGATAACATTGGTTTGAAAACCATGTTAGAATTTTACCACGATTTGGGTACAATAATTTACTTTGATGATGAATCTCTAAGGGATACTGTTATACTGAGCCCAGAATGGTTGAGTGGAATGTTTACCAAAATAATAACTGTAAAAGACAAAATAAAGAAACAACATTTTACGTTCTGGAAGGACCTGGATGACAATGGTATATTACATGAAGAACTCCTTGATTATCTGTGGGAAGGCGTTCTTGATAAAAAACAATTTATGTTGAATATTCTAGAACGTTTTGATTTACTATGTGAACGAGTTTTACCAAAAACCGAAAGAACATTGCAAGATGATGTAAAGTTGGCTTATTATGTACCTTGCCGCCTTAAATCTGTTAGATATACTCCATTCACACCAAGACAATGTAAAGTTGAATTTTATATTACATTCAAGAGTTTCTTACCGCAAGGATTGTACTACCGTTTAATTAAGAGAACTATTGATTTGTCCTACATTGTAGGTAATAGGGTAATTCAACCTAAACTTTACCACAGAGTTGCTCAAATATTTTTAGATTTTAATCATCAGGTAATTTTGGAAAGATCTTCTATTTCATTAAATTGGATTAAAGTTCAGGTAATTAGATCTGAGATGTTTAGTTCGGGCGATGAACAAACTGAAAGTAAACTTGCACCAGATCCGGATATTGTTAATAAAGTAAATCATTTTATTAATACTTCATTGAAGGAAATTATTACCCAAATGAGATTTAAAAATATTTCATTTGATTTCGAAATAAAATGTGAATGTAATGCTAAATGCGATCAACACAGATTACTTGACTGCAATGAAGAAGGATGTTTTCACTTTGTTAAACTGGCTGATATTTTATCAAATGATTTTGTTGAATGTCAATTTAATAACTCTGTTAGAAGTCGATTTATTAGTGGAAAATTCCCTGTTGTTGGGAGATTTAGCTCACATTGGTTAAACATTACAACTAACCAAAATGACCTTATTGATAGACTGGAAATCTCAGAGTTACTTGTATACTTAGCAAGTAAGGGGGCTATATCAAAGGAAGTTTTAGCTGTTATTGAATCTAAGTCGAATTTGTTGAGTAAGAATAAGATTTTGTTGGAGTCAATAAAATGGGGATCAGAAAATAATTACAAAATATTTATTGAAGCATTATATGTAACCAATCAACCGCTTTTGGTTGAAATTTTGCACGGAAAAATCAAAATGGAAGACCAAATGCTCCCTGATATTCTAACAAAGTATAAATATATGTTAATGAAAAATTTAGAACAAACTAAATTTGTGGCACAGCTTCTTGTTAGCCGAAACGTTATAAGTAAATCTATCATAGAAATAATCGAATGTAAAGAATCGATAGATAGTAAGAATGTTGTACTTATAAACGCAGTAATGAAAAGATCTTACAAGGATTTTCTATCTTTTTGTAAATGTCTTCGTCTCACCAACCAACATCATTTAGCTGATACTCTAGAGGAAGCTACCAAAGGTTATGATGCGGATATTGTAGACATTACCAATCAAGCTGATGAAGTTACTGATATAGATAATACTAATCAAGGTGGAGAGGCCGCTGGGGTTATAGACGTTACAAATCAACCGGTGGAGAGGCTGCTGTTATAGACATTGCCAATCAATGTAATGTAGCTGTTGTTATAGATGTTACCAATCAACAGGTGGAGAGTCTGCTGTTATAGACATTGCCAATCAAGGTAGAGGGGGTGCTGTTATAGACATCACCAATGAAGGTGAAGAGGCTGCTGTTATAGACATTACCAATGAAGGTGAAGAGGCTGCTGTTATAGACATTACCAATCAAGGTAGAGAGACTGCTGTTATAAACGTTACCAATCCACCGGTGGAGAGGCTGCTGTTATAGACATTGCCAATCAATGTAATGTAGCTGTTGTTATAGATGTTACCAATCAACCGGTGGAGAGGCTGCTGTTATAGATAGACATTGCCAATTAATGTAATGTAGCTGTTGTTATAGATGTTACCAATCAACCGGTGGAGAGGCTGCTGGGGTTATAGACTTTACCAATCAAGGTGAAGATGCTGCTGTTATAAACGTTACCAATCAAGGTAGAGAGGCTGCTGTAATAGACGATACCAATCAAGGTAGAGGGGCTGCTGTTATAGACATTGCCAATTAATGTAATGTAGCTGTTGTTATAGATGTTACCAATCAACCGGTGGAGAGGCTGCTGGGGTTATAGACTTTACCAATCAAGGTAAAGAGGCTGCTGTTATAAACGCTACCAATCAAGCAAGGTGAAGAGGCTGCTGTAATAGACGATACCAATCAAGGTAGAGAGGCTGCTGTAATAGACGATGCCAATCAAGGTGGAGAGGCTGCTGTTATAGACATTACCAATCGAGGTAGAGAGGTTGGTGTTATAGACGTTACCAATCAAGGTTGAGGGGCTGCTGTTATTGACATTACCAATCAAGGTAGAGAGGCTGCTGTAATAGACGATACCAATCAAGATAGAGGGGCTGCTGTAATAGACATTACCAATGAAGGTAGAGAGGCTGCTGTTATAAACGTTACCAATCAAGGCAGAGAGACTGCTGTTGTAGACGTTACCAATCAAGGCAGAGAGGCTGCAGTAATAGACGATACCAATCAAGGTTGAGGGGCTGCTGTTATTGACATTACCAATGAATGTGGAGAGGCTGCTGTTATAGACATTACCAATCAAGGTAGAGAGGCTGCTGTTATAGACATTACCAATCGAGGTAGAGAGGCTGCTGTAATAGACGATACCAATCAAGGTAGAGGGGCTGCTGTTATAGACATTACCAATGAAGGTGGAGAGGCTGCTGTTATAGACATTACCACTCAAGGTTGAGAGGCTGCTGTTTTAGACATTTCCAATCAAGGTAGATAAGGCTGCTGTAATAGACGATACCAATCAAGGTAGAGAGGCTGCTGTAATAGACGTTACCAATCAAGGGAGAGAGGCTGCTGTTATAGACATTACAATGAAGGTAGAGAGGCTGCTGTTATAGACATTACCAATCAAGGTTGAGAGGCTGCTGTTATAGACATTACCAATCAAGGTTGAGAGGCTGCTGTAATAGACAATACCAATCAAGGTTGAGGGGCTGCTGTTATAGACATTACCAATCAAGATAGAGGGGCTGCTGTTATAGACATTACCAATCGAGGTAGATCGGCTGCTGTAATAGACGATACCAATCAAGGTTGAGGGGCTGCTGTTATAGACATTACCAATCAAGATAGAGGGGCTGCTGTTATAGACATTACCAATCAAGGTAGAGAGGCTGCTGTTATAGACGTTACCAATCAAGATAGAGGGGCTGCTGTTATAGACATTACCAATCAAGGTAGATAGGCTGCTGTTATAAACGTTACCAATCAAGGTAGAGGGGCTGCTGTTATAGACATTACCAATCAAGATAGAGGGGCTGCTGTTATAGACATTACCAATGAAGGTGGAGAGGCTGCTGTTATAGACATTACCAATGAAGGTTGAGAGGCTGCTGTTATAAACGTTACCAATCAAGGTAGAGGGGCTGCTGTTATAGACATTACCAATCAAGGTAGAGAGGCTGCTGTTATAGAAATTACCAATCAAGGTTGAGAGGCTGCTGTTATAGAAATTACCAATCAAGGTTGAGAGGCTGCTGTTATAGACATTACCAATCAAGATAGAGAGGCTGCTGTTATAGACGTTACCAATCAAGGCAGAGAGGCTGCTGTTATAAACGTTACCAATCAAGGTAGAGGGGCTGCTGTTATAGACATTACCAATCAAGGTAGAGAGGCTGCTGTTATAGACATTACCAATCGAGGTAGAGAGGCTGCTGTTATAGACGATACCAATCAAGGTTGAGGGGCTGCTGTTATAGACATTACCAATGAAGGTGGAGAGGCTGCTGTTATAGACATTACCAATCAAGGTAGAGAGGCTGCTGTTATAGACATTACCAATCGAGGTAGATCGGCTGCTGTAATAGACGATACCAATCAAGGTAGAGGGGCTGCTGTTATAGACATTACCAATCAAGGTTGAGAGGCTGCTGTTATAGACATTACCAATCAAGGTAGATAAGGCTGCTGTAATAGACGATACCAATCAAGGTAGAGGGGCTGCTGTTATAGACATTACCAATGAAGCTAGAGAGTCTGCTGTTATAGACGTTACCAATCAAGGTAGAGAGGCTGCTGTTATAGACATTACCTGGATCCACAGCTGGTCAATAAAGTGAAGTGTTATCTTAATAATTAATTGCAGGAATTCCTTAAACAAATTCGAATAAAAAACATTTCCTTTAGTTTTCATTTAAAATGTCAATGTAATTCAAAATGCGAACAGCACAATGAAATTAACTGTAGAGAAGAAATTTGTTTCCATTTTATTAAAATCGATGAAAATATTTCAGATAATAAAGTCAAATGTAAGTTTCATAAACATATGGAAAGCAACTTAATAAGAGAAAAATATACAGGTGATTTAAGTTCACATTGGAAGAAAATAGCGTCTAAGGTGAATGAACTTCTAGATAAACTAGAAATATTAGAACTTATAATTTTCTTAGAAGCTAAGCAAACTTTGTCTCGGGATGTTTTATCTATAATTAACTCGAAACCAAAAGTATTCAGTAAAATAAAGACTTTATTGGAGGCAATAAAATGGGGTACAGAAAATAATTACGGAATATTTATTGAAGGATTAAAGGAAACATATCAAACTCATATAGTAAATATTTTAGGGGATAAAACAACAGATGACGATAAAAAGTTTCCGTTGATACTAACTAAATATAAGTTTGTTTTAGTTAATAGAATCGAACCAAACTTGGTAATAAAATTACTTTGTAGGAAACAAGTGTTTAGGGATTCTATAGCTGAATGAATCAATAGTAAAGAATCCACAGTGGCAAAGAATAATGAACTGGTCAACGCGATAATTAGAAGGTCATACAACGATTTTCTTACATTCTGTCAATGTCTGAGAGAAACAAATCAGGTTCAAATAGCTGATATCCTGACTACAGCTGTACATAATTTAGATGATTTAGTCTAAATATAAAAATAATTATATGCAATTTTCAGTGTTTAATTTTGTTACCAACCAGAGATAAATAATGTTTTGGATATGATAGGAATATATCCCATAATAATGTCATTTAGTAAGAATGGTAAGGATAATATTTCATAATTATTTTTAACTTATAGTGCCAGTCAGGGCCGGACACACAATTTCTACTAGCATTTTATAGCTATTCGTGTCCGACCTACCATCCACTATATTAAATATATAAAATGTAGTGTAATTTCTATTATATTACGGTAAATATACATTCAAGTTAAAGTTTAATAATTATTTTATTAAGTTTTCTCTTTTATAGATGGAAATACGAATATCTCCTGATCTCGGAATCGCAAGCCAGTAAACTGTCAGGCTCTGGACCAAATCAAACAACCGCCTAAATTATAAAACAGACTTGAAATCTTTTAGTATCGCCGATCCGATATGATAACCTCGATTCTGGACTGTAATGAACCGACATGATTTGTTCCTTATCAGATATTCGTCGTAGTCTGGGAAACCAGGAAATCGGGAAACACAAACCTGGAATCTACTGGAACTCAAATATTAGTGGCCTAACGGAGATGTTGGAAAAAATTACTTGGAACACAATTATCGAAAACTTCAGAATAAGTTAGTAATAACTTGTTACATGGAATATATCCCACAGTCGGGGTCTCAAAGTGTATCTGGTATTACCGTTATTTTGAATACATTATTAATAAATTATATTATTTATACTTATTTTATAGGTAGAGCTCATAAACTCTATCCACTAACCCATCGGAACCCAAAACTCTATACACCAACCCATCGGAACCATAAACTCTATCCACCAACCCATCCGAACCATAAACTCTATCCACCAACCCATCGGAACCATAAACTCTATCCACCAACCCATCGGAACCATAAACTCTATCCACCAACCCATCGGAACCATCAACTACATCCACCAACCCATCGGAACCATAATCTGTATCCACCAACACATCGGAAGCCTAAACTCTATCCACCAACCCATCGGAACCATAAACTCTATCCACCAACACATCGGAACCCTAAACTCTATCCACCAACCCATCGGAACCATAAACTCTATCCTCCAACCCATCGGAACCATAAACTCTATCCACCAACACATCGGAACCCTAAACTCTTTCCACCAACCCATCGAAACCATAAACTCTATCCACCAACCCATCGGAACCATAAACTCTATCCACCAACCCATCGGAACCATAAACTCTATCCACCAACCCATCGGAACCATAAACTCTACGTATCTATCTATCTTAAGATTTTCCTATATAGAATACATCCGATTACAAGATTCAACCTGTAATTAGTTTGAGTAATTGATTTATTAATAATTAGTAATTTTAAAATTAATAATAATCAATTATTTAATAATAATTAATATTAAAAAATATAAACTTTATTGCTCATGCAGCAGTTAATTGTTGACAGACTTTGAATCTGTTTTATTCAATTATCTATTGGGATATATTTGAATGACTCACGGGGCATATGTTGGGTCTCTCCCCACTGTGGACTCTTATGTGAACAATCAGTTTATATCGCGCGTTAAATGACTTCTGTTGCCGTTGGCAACCAGCCCATCTGCAGATCTAATTTCCATTTTTCTTCTGTGTTTCCACATGGGTGCTTTCAATGTGTGTCACAAATATTGACAAGTGGTGAAATCGCTGTAAAATATATAAGGATGAAATGGTAGTACGAAGCGGAACAATGTGAAGATATTAACTTCATATCAAACATACCATACAAAATTCATGTACATATTGAAATAAATGTTTGAAATAGAGAATATGAAGATATATATTTGACTGTATTACTTCATATAACCATTCTCAGCTGGTTTTTTTTTAGACTGCTTAGTGCTTTTTTTAATGACAAACTAGACAAAGATATAAAAAGACACATAAAAGTTATATAAAAAAGAAAAACCTCACCCACCACCAGGCTACTGTACAATGGTGTTTAGCTAAGCTTAGCTAGCTGTTAATTGTAGTGCGCGCGGGAATTTCAAAATTTTTAGTTTAAGCTTGTATCAGCATTTGTCAAACGGATAGAGGCTTGAGCGATGTAGCCTGGTAGCTCACTAACCTGGTAGCATTCGGACTATTTGCACAGAAATGGAGGCTTACAATCCGAACGTAATGTTGCCATGGAAACAACGCTCTGATCACCATATTGTTCAATATTTGCATTCGTGTCATTATTTATACCATCGATAAACTCCGAAGAGAAGCTGCGATTAGTCAAACTGTATATGGAAGTTCCTATGCTTGAACCAATGAGAGGAGTTTGAGTTGGGTAATCCTTTCTAGAAGATCCATTAATTAATACAGGAGTTCGACTAAATCTAGGAGTTATGGATATAGGTTGGCATGGTAACGTTACTGTTTGTTTTCCTACATTGTGAGACAATGTTGACCTTTTTGATGAATTTCGATTATTACTATTACTAGAAATCCATTGCTTTGGTTGCTCTCTGTTATTGTAATTCATTTCTACAATATCCGCTCTGTTGTTACCACGTTCTACTTTATGATTGGGTATTACTGTTTTCTAATTATCATCAATATTTTCTCCATCAAGGCAAGGAATTTCTCGTAGCATTTACCCGGATTCATAAAAAACACTAATTTGTGAAAACTGCGAATTCTTACGACTCCCCATTCCGCCTAAAATAAGAATATAAAAGTTTAGAGCCAGAAAAATAATTGTTTTAATAATGCGGAGCAAAAATTTCACAGTTCACAATCTAAATCAGCCTTAGATAGATTTTCGTTTCTTTCAATTTCGGTTTTTACGTTTCGGAATGTCCATGACTGAACACCACTTTTCCTCTTGCCTGCCGCCTGCCATAGTAACTAGATCATGCACACACTTTTCAGCTGTAGTGACTGCAGGGTGGTGCTAGGTGGTGCTGGACTTTGGTAATAAGATTACACAAAGGCTCACTTTTTAAACGAGAGTTGCATTTTTCACCAAGAAACAACGTGCCTAACAAATAGCCAGAATTTGGGCCAATTTTAATAAATTATGTCGATAACAAAAAAATAAATCATTTAAAAGATAAATAATTCACAGCAAAGATCCAATTAACTGAATTATCGCTGTCTAATAAGTACAGTACAGTAAGTGTAATATATTTCACTTTGCAGTTTACCCTCACGTGAAGAATTCCAGGATTTTATTATTTTATTTCTATGAAATTATTAAACATAAAATTTAAAAAAAGTAAATTACACAACGATTTTATTAGTTGGAAGGCAAATTGAGTACTGATAATATTCTAACCAGTTAGGAAGGATGAATAACTCGATCCTGAGTTTCTATGGGAGAGGTAAACCTGATTTATTTGATTGCTGGATGTTGTGGAACTGCTGCACACTCCAATTGTATCTCGGAACCGGATACATTGCTATTGTTTATGTAGGCTACCAGGCTGGTTGAGGAGGTGCGAATTAGCGAGTTAATATCAATCCCATCCAGACTCAATGGGCTGTAAGTGGTAAATATAAACGGTGGTTACCATTTAATATTAATAATTTTTAAAAATATTAAATAAGAGTAGCCATGGGGGGGGGGGGGGGGGGGTCAATGGACGCTTTCAAAATCAACAAATAACATAATAAATAATAAATAAAAAATAGCAACCCCCCCCCCCCCACCCCTCACCCCAAGGTTTTTCTTACCTTATAGATAACGACCTCTTTCCCCTGCGAGATCTCTGCCCTGAGTTTGTAGGAGAACTGTCTTTGTTTTGGGAATCGGTCTCCAAGTTGATTGAACTCGTAGAATTTCTACGGCGTCTGGAATTGTTAGATATTCGCCAATTAATATTTATTATAGCTGATACTGTATTTCTTTTATTGTTTATTAATAAATATAATTGTTCGCGCTTTCAGACCTTTGGCAGTTTAACCCGCCAAATTAGGATGTCTTCTAGATAATAAATCGCTTTAGCCTCTAACAAGTATTTGATTCACTACACTAGTTGAAACCAATCTGTGCGCGATCATTCACCCGCTGGATATACCCGGGAGATTGACTTCGACGGCTTAATCTTATTGCTATGTAAGCCTAATGTATTATTCGACTGACAGTATTATATAATCTCTGACAATATTATTCACCTTCGGGGAATATTAACAGTTCCTTTAGGACGTGGCGCTCTATCTATATAAACAGAGTTATGACTTAAACTACTCACAACGATATGGCTTAGTTACAATTCACATATATGGCGCATTCTTTAGGAAATGCTTCGTTATCAGTCTCACTCATACACAATGCTGCACAATACTGCACACTAATCTGCCGATCTTCACTGATTTTAGTCACATATAAAAGGAACACGGACCGACTCATGTAGGGTCTATCAAATAACATTAGATTCACTTCAAACCACTTTAACATAAGTCACAATCGTTATATGTAACCTTTCTCTCTTACCTTCGGTATATCAAGAATATTGGGTTTTCGGGGTTATTTATCGTTATTCCAAATATAATAATTCATCAACCATATTATGAAGAACCGACAGTAAATAGCAGTATAACAATATAAAAGTATGCACAGGTATGTTTGATTAGGTATGTTGAGTTGATTGAGTATGGGCCAGATAACGGATATATGTCCTTATAATTAAGCCTACTAGTGTTAGGCTAAAGCAGAAAAGCACAAAATATTCCAAAGCCGCTCTCTCCTGGCTCAGGACAGAATGTAAACACTGCCCATAATGCATTGCGTGATTTCTAGGAAATTTCTGTACAAGAGCCATAAAAATGCTCTGATTGGCTGACTAAACTGAGAGACGCCGTAGAACAAAGAAAATCGACACGTATGAATATCAGCTGTTAACCGTCGTCATAGTAACTACTGTTCAAGAGTATCTACTCCCTTTTGCGTCACGGAATTGCCATGGAATCATCAACTATGCCTTCCACAGTACACATACGGAGGAAATAGCTCTTAGATCCTCTAAAAAACACCGATACAGCAATAATACGGTCTCTTACGCCTATTAAATCAACTACAGAGTATTTTAAATGGAAATATAAGAAAAATAACGGGGCAATTCAGCAAAGGCTTTTACACCGCTCCCAGAAAATGGGATTTTCAGTCTATAAAATATAAAATCACAGTTTCTAAAACCTAAAGATACTCTAAACAGTTAGTCTTTCTTACGCGGACGGCGTTTACGCAGTTTCTTGAGGCTAGCAAGAGTCCTTTTCTCTTTGGGGCGAGCCACTTTACGAGGAGGGCTGTAGCTCCTAGGCGAAGGGTGCAATACAATTGCATCAGAAGGTGTAGGGTTACGATCGGTATACCCGCCGGTCGAAGTACCTGGTTGATTGATATCAACCTCAGTGGAGCGAGGTCTAACGGCCTTTAGAGCGCGTCTCAGGACAGCAGCTCCTACGGGTCCTTGACGGGTCGTCTGGACACTAGCGGTGGGTGGACCGTGAGTGGTGAGGAACTTTCTCGGTTTAATGGTTCTCTCCAGCTCGCGTTCTCGGGTTCGATATTCATATGGGCGCCGAGATACTTCCTGTAGTTCAGGATGCGAGTTCACAAAAATGTCGCCATACTCAGGGTCCTGACGGATAAAATTGATCAGGTGATATGTGGTTATATCATTAGGGTTGACGTTTCTAAGGTATTTTCTGACAAACTTGGTGGAAATACACTCACCAACACGCTTCATTAACTCGTAACTTGGTACGCGTGTTTTCTGTTCAATCGACGCGAATAGATAAGGATGGAACGCGTAAACTCCCTCGTAAGCTCGTCCAGGGTAATAGCGATGTCAGGATTCGCAATGTAAATCCGCGTTCGCTTCCCAAGCTCGGATGTATCGCAGGGTGGTCATCTCGTCTACGCTCTTTAAATCGCGATTAAAGGGACAATTGTAACTTTCATGTCCTTTAAGTTGACAGTAGTGACATTGAGTCATAAATTGTGGGCAGACGGCAAAAATATGAGAGTTATTAAGTCTGCAGTAAGCACAATATATTTCCATCATCGGTTGTTCGAGGAAATAGGAACAAGGTACGTTTGAGTCTAGAGGGGTGAAGTGGTCTCTCGATGCGCATAATCGACAACGTTTTCGAGAAACGTAGTTGGCGTGTCAATAATCGTACGCTGTGAGACGTTGTGGACCTTGATACCACTCTATGACATAATCATTGTCACTGCTCCGGGAAGCTGTAGGCTGAATCGCTTCTGATTCCAAGCATACTGGCTCATCCTCCAGCTGTATAGACGAAGTGGGTGCGTCTGTCTCAGTAAGTAGACCCACTGTCTGTATTTCCACGACAGAATAACCTGTAGGTATTCGGGGTCTTTGTATAACAGACGAATGTAAGTTCTGTATACAAACGTCTTGAAAAACGGCAAATCCAGCGCTACTCAGTTTCTCCGCAGCTGAGTCTCTCAGACTGAGTTTGGTCAGCGCGCGGTCCTTGAACTGACTATCGACGTTACGGAACGGAGTCAGAAAGCGCCGGAAACATTCGAAACGTATAAACTTATTGTGTTCGTCTAACTTGGCGAGTTTAGTTCCAAGTATTAATGGGTGCGCGCGTATGGTACGACTGCACACATCGGCTAGCCAACCGGCAAGTGCTGCGTTTTCAAAGATCGTGTATATAGCTAAGGAAGGGCGAAGTGGAACACTCATAAAGCTATATACTGCACCAGGCGCAGTTAATGGTCCATCAAAATATAAACGAGAGTAATGATCTCCATATACTTGCTGGTAATTGATAGGATTTCCAACTTTGAAATTCCATCCATATTCTTGAAAGGCAAGATGTCCGATGGATGTCCGTTGTACTTTAGTAATGCCGCTGGGTGTATTGGCATACATAGTGCGAAAGAAACCTCGGCCTTCTGCCCAAGGAGCAATCAGCTGAGTATCAACGAAAGGGTATGGAATGTTTTCCATATTCCGAAAGTCGTTTTGGAGATCTCCATAAACGGCTGAGCCGATTTTTAGGATTCTTTCGTTAAACAACATTTCGAGCACAGGTTGGGGTAACATTGATCCATCGATACCCATGGCCGGTTTGCGCTCGGTGTCGGTGACGTAACGCTGCGCGAGCTCGAATTGTCCATGTCGAAGTTTCTTTTGTGTCTCCGTAAGGGTTTCAAAAGAATAATCAATCACGTCGGAACACGCTCGAGTGAATACGTGGGTAGAACCAGCGAGTCCTCGTATATGTATCATTCGCGTAGTTCCTAGTTCTCCCACCGGAACGCTACCTTCGTTGTCATAAGTAACAACGCCATACATCTCGATAACGTTAAGAGTCTCGTTCCATTCTTTAGTGGCGTTTTCGAGAGTCATTCCCACTGGATGCCACAAAGTAGCGCATTCGCTAGCATTGGGTAAGTCTCTATACTTTAAGCAGTGTGTAGTATAGGTGTCCACATCTCCATATCGTTTTATTCTTTCTTCCTCGAATAACACGTCAAGATTCTAGTGCACTAATCGAGTTTTAATGAATCCATCAAGATTGTACGGAGGTAATATTTCTTTCTCTATTCTAGAAATATTATACGGTTTTCGAAATGAGTTTAGTTTTACGAGCTGATCTAGATGTTTTTGTAGTTGTTCGAGTTCGACAAGATCGAGAGGATTGATTAATGGTAGAAACCTCAGACTATGCGTAGGATCTTCCGGTTTTACCATGTAATATTGCTTTAAATTGACGTAATAAGGGTGATCCTTAATTCCATAAAATGAGTCCGGTAAAGGTCTAGCGCGTATGTTAACATCGTGCACCATGCGACGGACAAGATCCGCTCTATTGTCCGGAGGCTCAACAAGTACACCATCAACACGAGCATCCTCGATGGGTGGACGTTGTAGCATGGGAGCGTCAGCAATGAGCTCTTGAGATCTGAGATCGGTATTAACCGGTTGAGGTTGTACCGTAGCAAAGAGCTTGTCTTTAAAATGAGGAACCATCGAGGGGTGGAGGATCGTTTTGGAATAGAGATCCGTCACGAGAATTTGAGCTTCTGGTTGGGCTAAAGCGGCTTCTTCCCTCTCAGTCAGCTCTATATGTCTCTCCTCGAGCTGATTTTCCTCCGCTTGTTGTTGCAAGCGCTCGTCCAGGAATTCCTGTAAAGAGTAGGTTCGCCCACGTTCGATGTCCTCCTCTAGATTTTGTATTTCTCTATCGAACTGGGGTAAAGCTAGTTCTTTCACCGCTTGGACTTGTTGTTGCAATTTACGTTTCTCCAAGCAATCGTAAGTTCCTTTTCCGATTTTCTGCCGAATAGCGTCCAATGCATTTCGTATCACGCTCTCTTCGACTTCTGTAACAGGTTGGATCGGAGGGAGGCCAGGACGGTTGTAGGGGTTAAACGGTGATATTAGATGACCGCGTCCTAGTCCAGCGAGGTAAGGTTGGCGAATATCTAGCGAACCCACTACCGGAGTGCCACCAATCAACTGTTCAGGTAACACTAGATCTTTGAACAGTGAGTACAGCTCGGGAGGATCCGTAATACTATTAGGATCGAGAGTTTGAGGTATCACTTGGGAATGAGGAGGTCTGACCGAGTATTCCGGAACTCTGATCATGGGTTTATTCAATGATCGCTTAAGGCACGCGACCGTAGGTGATACGTCGAAAAGGTTTCGCTCGAAACTCCCATAAGTATATCGCGTAAAACTGTGTTTAGCGCAACGTCTCCGCGGATGTTTATGCCTTTCGACTTGCTGGTTAGGTCTAGGGCATTCGTCACAGTAATACCAAAGACGCACGTCTTGAAGGGGAAATGCGGGTGATCGCTCTCCAGTTTTACAATATTCCTCCATCTGTTCGAAGCTATCTGGAACGACAGGTAGTGGTCGATCGGCGGTAAGATACATCATCGCAAAATAGAGCCGTTTGAGTTCCATCATAGGGTCTGGATGTATACCTTGAGGATATCGAGTTTCGAGGTTTTGTTGACTGGCAACATTGAGATAGGTCTCTCTTAGAAATTCTAGATAATCGTTGAAGCCGCTACGTTTATCAGGTTCTTCAACGTCTTCTCTTTCGAGCTTGTTTCGAATAGAGTTCTCGTGTTCTATTCTCGATTTATCGTTTCGACTCCGCTGGGTATGATATTTAAATAAAACCATTTCCCTTTCGGTGTCTACATCGTCGGTGTCGTGTAAATCAATAGGATGACCAGTAGTCAAGAAGTCCATATACGTACCATTACGATGCGTATAGCGAGCAGTGAATTTTCTATAGTCCAATTCACGCGTAAGTTGCTCCTGGGACATTGGCGGTTCGATATAACGACCATCGTCCTCCGTAGTAGTTGGATCAGCGTCGCCGCGTATCAAGCTATCGACAAACGCTTGTAAAGGTAGAGTATATCTCTCCCTGATACCAAGATCATCTTCTATTAATTCAGTCATATCTGCTATACGAGTTCACCAATATTATAATGAGTTTATATATTTGTTAGGCGAGCGGGCGTCGCTGCCTACTTCTCCCTTGCCCCCGGACAGTGTGAGATTCTCAGCGCCGATGTACCGCTGTCGCTGTACTTTCGCCAATGACGTAGCCGTACAACGACAACGATAACCGGCACAAGTCACTCCACTGTCCGTCCCAAAGGCTTAGATGTACTTCAGGTTTTCCTTGGAGAGTTAGGTTACTTTCAAGATTGCGACTAGCTACTGTAAACACACTTTAGCAGTAACATTCACCTATAAACTCACAAATACCACACAACTTGTCACAAGTACGCACATTCGGGCCATTTGTCCGTTAGTCAATGCCTTCCAGAATGTCACTGTATTATTATGTATCCTTGGATACTAGCAGTGCACTGTTTATTCCCTATGCTATTCAATGGGACAAGCTTTCTATTGTTCTTTTAACTCAATTCTAATTCTAGCGTGGTTGTTGCTATGGTGACATTATGTAAAGCTAGCGGTATAATTAGGGTAATTCCAATGCATACAGATCTGGGATGTTATTTAATAGTAATTCTTTAATAGTCAATGTCCTGTTTTATACATGACCTTATGAATTTTATCGGCTATTGACTATGTTTGGGAGACTTTCGCACTCTCACACGCATAATAAGATAAATCTCCGCTCCCTTGATCTATTAATTAATGGAATTTTGGGAATGTTATAAATTGCGTAAAAATGGCAATTCATTAAATTCATTAAAAGGCATGAATTTAAATTTACTCCCCGAAATTTTATTATTTGATAATTAAATGGACATATTTTGATTCTAGAACATGTCTGGGGACACAAGATCCTTAATTCTATGAAAATTGTCCTTTTAAGGATATCGGTAAATGCTACGATATCTTAATCAACTAGAATTACAGATGGTCAAAGGGTTTAACAGATTTATTTTGCGTTATACGCTACTGTTAAAGGGACATCACGCTGCTATATGTATTATTTAATATACGGTATGAGAGCAATATCGCACGAAGCAATGTCAGTGTGAAGAGGCAAGTCGTTTCCAAGGTCTACCCAGAGCTTGGTTTAGCCGAGACACGAGGATCTGAACTTTGCATTCCTAATACTCTGCCTACCAATAATACTTGAATATAGCAGTGGCTTTATTGTACTTTAATAAGTACAGACGTTTCATCTTACTGTAGTTACGTATTTATAGTATAATACGGGCAGTAAGGAAAGAGAAAAATACTTGTTTCTCACCGTCACACTAAATATAATATAAGTAATTACGTACGCAATAAACACGAATATATTGCACTATTCTACTAAATAATCGCTAAATAAGATTCTACTAAATTAAATAAAACGATTATAATAAAATTACATAGTAATACATACATAAATATAAAAATAATAAAATAATATAAAATAATAGAGTCACACGCCCACTCCGAACGATATTAAGTTGGGGAGTCCCTAGATGTCGGTTGGATTAGGGAAGTGGTCGTGGGAAGAGTTTCTTGCCTTCCATAGTTTCCGGAGAGCTCTCTGTCTCTTTCCAGTAAACATAAACGACCCACTGGGCGATTGAGCTGTTGAGTCTCAAAGACTATCCCTGGTTTCTTAAAGTTACGCCGCATGACGACGAGTTCTACTGATCGCACCAAACCATCGCTCGAGATATGCGTCTCGATGATACGACCTGTTTGCCATCGCTTACGTGGGAGATCGGTGTCCACAATAAGCACCATGTCTCCAGCGCTGACGTTTTCTTGCTGCGCAAACCACTTAGTTCGAAGTTGTAGAGTGGGCAGGTAATGTTTCTCGAAATGGTAAGCAAAACGACGGGATAGCAACTGCATAAGTTGCCAGGTTCGACGGCAGTACTCGTCTCCATCTGTGATCTCAGATCGTGGAAGCATGGCTACGGGTTTCTTCAGTAGAAAGTGCGCGGGTGTTAGCGCTTAGAGAAAACTGTCTATTGGACCGACGCTTTACTCGTGTTAGAGTATATAACCAATGAAGTCTGTCAGTTCAGCGTCTTCGTTACCAACAGAGTAGCCATCATACTTAGTCGCACGACGATGGATCAATGGAGACATTGCCCCGGAACGATTAATCCAGCAGACATCGCTTCCAGGGGAGCGACTCCAAAGGAATTGGTAAATACTCCCGAATGGTTAGGTGGACCCGACTTTCTCTACAGAGAAGAAGAAGAATGGCCTCCCCATCTCACAACAGCAGAGATCAGACAGGCCAAGGGAGCGGAGAAAGTTAAACCCAAAACTCGAGCGAGTAAATCGAAGTTGTTTAAACCTGCGGTTGATCTATCTGTATTATTTACTTCCGGAGAGGATGCTTTGGATCAGAAACCCACCGCCACGACTAAAGAAGTCTTGGAAATCCGTGACAAGGATTGGAAATCTGGAATACCAGACATCTTGCAAGGACTCTCACCTCTCCTGCAGAGAGTGATACGTCATTACAGTTCCTGGAATCGGCTCTGTAAAGCCGTCACCTATTTAAAACGATGTTTTCATCATCGTTACTCCGGGACAAAGACCAATAGTGATGATGCTCCATCAACATCTGCACGAGTCCATGTTGTTAAAGATCTTCCTAAATATAAGATATCCGACAGGTTTCTAAAGGAGAAGATCAGTTACCAGGAGCATGATGAAACCAACAAACAGATGCTGAGACTCCTACAATGCTATGAGGATTCCGATAAGTATTTCCTGTTGTTAAGAAATCCGCAGATGCGCTTAAGGGATCGCTTCTCTAGTACCATGATAGATGGATTATTAACTCCAGAAAGACCAAAATTCTGACAGTTAACTTTGAAAGTCCTCAGCAAGTCTCTGATCGGATGAGCATAAGCTCAAAGGATGGTATGCTTGAGCATGTGGACGACTTCTGTTACCTGGGATCATGGATCCGTAAGTCAGGTGAGGACCTTCGAATACGTAAGGGAAAGGCATGGGCAGCCTTGAATAGGCTTTCCAGGATTTGGAAGTCACCTAGAATTAATCGGAAACTTAAGGTCCGATTATTTAGAGCAGCAGTAGTTCCAGTACTCCTCTACGGGAGTCCATGCTGGGCTCTAACTGCTGAGGACACCAAATCTCTGGATGGCACATTCACAAGAATGCTACGCCGGGTACATTGTGTCAAGTACAATGCATACATCTCCAACCAGACACTATATAACATTGGAGGTGTCTCATTGGTTCCCCCAAGCTTGACACTAGAACAAAATCGCCTCCGCTTTGCAGGACATTGCTTTCGCCGTGAGGACCAGCCAGTGCATAATCTTGTACTTTGGCAGCCTCATGGAGTGAATAAGCATGGAGGACAGCCCATGACTTTCTTGAGACGCATCTTAAAGGACACTGGCCTTAAAGATGCGGATGATCTAGCAAATGTCATGGGTGATAGGGAGTTGTGGCGGTGCAATTTTGTTGACAAGCCGGCACAGCATTCTTAAAAATGCAGCTGCAATGCAGCATGCCGATCCTAGTAGTAGTATGATAGATGGATTAATACGTGTTGGAGGCAGACTCACCAACGCCCCATTATCCTTTGACACTAAGTTTCCCATACTCATTAGAAATCTTGACATACAAATCAAGATGATTGTAGATGTTCATAGCAAACTGTACCATGCTGGTAGAGAACGAGTTCTGAGCGAAATTCGAACTCGCTACTATTTTTATAAACCCCGTAGGGCTCTGAACCAAGTTCTTAGGAACTGCATACCCTGTAGGAAAGTATTCAGTAGGCCTTTAACACAGCGAGAGGCAGAATTACCTAGGGAAAGAGTAAGCTTCTATGAACCACCCTTTACTAATACCGGTGTGGATTTATTTGGCCCTATTGAAGTATATCGTGCCCGGACTATAGTCAAGAGATGGTGTGTCATCTTCGTTTGTATGACTTGCAGAGCTATCCATCTCGATATGGTAAACGATCTATCCACCAACAGCTTCGTGTTAAGTTTACGAAGACCGATCGCTCGCTTCGGAACCAGTAACACAATGAGATCGGATAAGGGAACGAACTTCATTGGCGCCAACAACGAAATTCAAGCTTACGTAAAGGACTGGAACAAAAGACAGGTGGACGATCAGCTAAAGATAACAGCGTCTAGCTGGACCTTCAACGCCGCCGACGCCCCTTGGTGGGGAGGAAGTTGGGAGAGATTGATTAGGAGCGTGAAGACTGCGTTCCACTTTATTGTACCTTGTCGCGCTTATCTCACTGACGAACTATTGCGGACGTTAATGGAGGAAATCGCCGCCTATCTCAACGAAAGACCGCTTATGCCAGTCTCTTCAAGTCCTGATTCCCTGGAAGCGCTAACACCCGCGCACTTTCTACTGAAGAAAC
>JAUCBJ010000886.1:0-21227 GCA_032718475.1 Nemertoderma westbladi | reverse complement strand
ATTCTAATTTAAATACAAATAATCCAAATAATAATATTAATTTAAAAGAAAAAAATAATAATTCTAATTCAAATATTCAAAATAATCCGAATACTTTAAATTCAAATATAGAAATAATTCGAATAATAATTTTTTAAATTTAGAAAATAATAATAATTCTAATTTAAATAATTTAAATAATAATATTGATAACGGGGCTATTAATAATAATATAGGAGACACAGGTGGTCCAGCCAACAGCAGCCTGCAAGGCCACCTAGTTAGGCACGGAGTAGCAGGGGTGAGTGACCCCGACGGGAGCCTGCAAGGCCACGTAGTTAGGCAGGGAGTAGCTGGGGTGAGTCAACCCGACGGGAGCCTGCCAGGCCACGCAGTTGCACAGGGAGAGGCGGGTGTGAGTAGACCCAGCCGCAGTAGAGACAGTGTGTCGACTAGAGAGGGGTGTAGAAGTGAAGTAAGAGGTAGCGAAGTAAGGAGTGGCGAGTGGGGGGGGGCTACGGGCGCCCCACCATGGAAGATTAGTGGCGAGAGAGGGGGGCAGAGAATGCCCCGCAAGAGGGGCGTAGAAGCGAGGTAAGAGATAGTGAAGTAAGAAGCAGCGGGTGGGGGGGGGGGGGGGGCTACGGGCGCCCCACCACGAGAGATTAGTAGCGAGAGGGGGGGGGGGGGGGCAGAGAATGTCCCACAGGCGTCGGCGGATAATGCGCGGGGCGAGATAGGTGAACCGCGGCACCCGACGACGGAGAATAGTAGGGGGATGATGAGTATCCCCAGGAGGGTCCAGGCGGACAGAGAGAGAGATGTTAGCGCCGAGAGTGGGCGAGGGAGAAGACGTCAGTCGGAAGAGAGAAGAAGAATAGTAGAGTTTAACCGGGAGGTCGAAGAGAGAAGAAGTGAAGAGAATAGAAGAATCGTTGCTACGAGCAACCGGAGAGCTAGGACGGATAGCGAGCCGTCGGTAGTAGAGATGGAGTTAGGGAGTCAGTGGGGTCGAACTCCGGGAGATTGCCGTCGCCCCGGAGAGACGCACCGCACACTAAGAGAAGGGTACAGGACGTACCGATACGAGAACGAGAACAGGAGAGGGGATCGAAGAGAAACTTCCCGACGGGATATAGCTGCCGATCGAGAGTACGGTAGTCGCGGGGAGGACTTCTGAATTATTCGAGAAGGTTAAACTTCGGTTCGGAAGGGCACATGCAGACTGCAGGACATACTGTAGGCCTTACTGCACATACTATAGGCCATGCTGGGAGAGATAGTGTAGGCGATAGGGTAGCGCGAACGACGGGATTAGATCCGGAAGTCGCGGAGTACATACCGGTAGGTAGGCAAGAAGTGGATAGGCCTATATCGGTACCAGCACAGCAGCATGACTATAATATGCAGGGACATAACATATATCCAGGGGAGGGGAGAGTTATTGCAGATAGGTGTATGGGCCCCAATATATTAACATCAACCCCAGTACCAAACATACCGGTGGGGGGGGGGGGGGGGGGGGGGGACAGGGTGACATTCCCCCATTACAATATCAACAATACACTCAAACAGGAATAAGAACATCGAACCCCCTGGACGAGAACAGGTCGTGCGACACGGAAATATGGAGGGGGCCGTTACCCCCAATGATATATCCGACGCAAAGAAGAGTCAACAGGCCCGACGGGCGGACCGCACCCAACAGGAGAATCTGTACAGCATCCCTCGAACCCATTGGAAGCACAGGCAATGGGAATGGCTACACTAATCGATGCACTGAAGACCAGGATCGAGTTACCACCAGTCGAGCCATTTAAATTCGACGGAAGTAGGCCGGAAGAATACCTGCAATTTCGGCGCATGTACAGCAACGAGATATTAAGTAAGAACCTGACGCAGGCGGAGTGCCTAAAATATTTACAGGTATATACAGGAGGCCCAGCGTACGACATCGTGAGGCAGTATCAGGGCATCGAGGGCGGCTTCACGACTGCATGGCGGGCCCTAGACAGGGAATACGGACACCCAGCCAAGATCATCCGGCAGACCTTAAGGGGTATAACATCGGGTGGCCTACAGGATAACCCTGTTAGCATAAAGACCTTTGCGAACAAGGTCGAGAAGGCGTTAATCGTGCTGAAGACGCTAGACGCGCCATACGAACTCAACGCATCTAATAACATCACCACGATAGCGCAGGCACTGCCGATCTGGCTGCGGAGCAAGTGGAGGAAGATCGCCTTCTCCACTCGGGAGAAGAAAGGTGCGGAGCCAGGGCTAGAGGAAATGTCAAACTTCCTCAACTACGAAGCAGAGTTGATTACAGACCCAGTCTATAGTGAGGATAGTTTGGGGAAGGCGCCGAAGACCGAATACAACAGGCCTAAACCCGAACACAATCCTGCAGATCCATTCCCGAGAGTAAGACAGTCGCTACCACACGCGGCCACACAGGGGGCTACAAGCCCACAGTTAGCTGGGAGTAGGGCCACACCGTGGCAGGGACAGAAAGAAAATAACAACACAAATAAACATAATCCCAATATACCCAGTAGGCCGAGTCCAGATAACCAAAACACTAAATCGGTAGATATAAACCTACGCGCGATACGTGAAGGACTATACAGGGAATGCTACAATCCAGGATTCGAATGTCAACTACATAGGGACGGAACCCATAAGACCATGAGTTGTAAGCACTGGCAAGCGTTGCCCAAACAAGATCGTGTAGCCTACACAGACGCAAACGGACTATGTCATCGATGCGTGGTAGAAGGACACAGATCCGGAGAGTGTAGAGAAACAGCAATAGGAGACAACGAGACTGGAGGCCAAACAATGGCTACAAGCACGACAGGAGCAAGAAGAAAGAGGAGAGTACTACTCGGGGTAGTGCCAGTGAAGATAACAGGAAAGGGCGGTCGATCAGTTACGACATTGATGGTGGTCGACAGCGGAGCAGCCTTCACGCTGGTGGAGAATTGGGTGGCCGAAGAGATAGGGCTAAAGACGAGGCCGAGTAGGATGGCGGTAACTACCGTCTCAAGTAAAGATGAGGTCCTGGAGATGAGGACGGGAAGGTGCAAGATATCAGCAATAGCACCGGGGTGTGACTATGGGGCGACCATCCACCCCATCCAGATTATAGAATCGATGAATATAAATGCCAGGAGACCAACTAACATCGAGGTCGAGCAGTACTGGTTCCTGGACGATATCGATTTTTCAATACCGGAGGTGGACGTATCGAAGGTATCCATCATAGTGGGTATGGATTGCCCGATGGCCCACGAAAGAGTACAGACGATCTTCGGGGAAGACAGACAGCGGGATCTGACGGCGATTCTCACGCCATTCGGATGGACGCTTAGCGGCCCAATTAAAACCAAGATTCCATCCAGGGTGATGGAGACATCAGGGTGCATGCTACCAGGCACCGTTGAGGACGAAGAGAAGAAAACGGTGATGGTAGATAAGCTAAGGGGAAGTAACAGCAAGAGTGTGGGCGGAGGAGAATGGATTCGACGCGGAAGACTTAGAGACAATGGGATGGAACAAGGATGTTCCCAGCAGGTATCGGTATGGGGATGGAGAGGAGTGGGCGGCGAGATGTCCGGAGGAGTGTCCGGAGGAGTGTCCGGAGGAGTGTCCAGAGGGGTGTCCAGAGGACAACAGTCTGGAGGAGTGTCCAGAGGAGTGTCTGGAGGAGTGTCCAGAGGAGTGTCCGGAAGAGGGTCAACCGGTCCGGTTTAGAGGCATACCGATAAGGGGGAGGTCGAGTAAGAAGACAGGATGGAAAGGGATAGGATTACTATTGTTCGTTCTGTTTTGTCTGTTCTTTCAGTTTCTTTACATTCTGCCGCCGGGAGACCAGATGAAGGGTGGCATTTTGCTGCCAGGAGATAAGGAAGTTAAGAAGGCGGCGGAGAGACCCGATTTTAGGGTGGCAGAAGCGGGAGAACCAATTCCTGGTGAGTTGGAATTGGCGAGGAGAGTGTGGCGAATCCTACAGGACCTACAAGGGGAGCAGTGGGAGAGTGCCTGTTGGAAGAATCGCCCTTGAAGTTTAGATGAAGGTAGATGAAGTTTAGTCGTCCAATATTTTGGACTGAGGGGGGTGGGAATGAGGGTGAGACGCCCTTCCCACACATAAACAATTAAAAATAATTAAAAATATTAAAATAATAAATAAGTAGAAAGCTAGAAGTAAGAAAGTTAGTAGAAGTTAGATAGTAAGTAGAAAGTAATAGTTAGTAGAAGTTAGATAGTAAGTAGAAAGTAAGAAAGTTAGTAAGTAGTTAGAAGTTAGTAAGTTAGTTAGAAGTCGGCGGGTATAGGGAGTGTGGTATATAGACATACCACGGGAGTAGAGGGGTACATGGTACCATTAGAAGTAGGTAGTAAGGGAGTGTGGTATATTGACATGCCATGAGTAGTAGCAGAGGGGTTGTGGGCACTGGAAGCACCACGTAGAAAGTAGTAGTAGAGAGGTTGTGGGCACCGAAAGCGCCACATAGAAAGTAGTAGCAGAGTGGTTGTGGCCACCAAAAGCGCCACGTAGATAGAAGAGTAGCAGAGAGTGGTTGTGGGCACCGAAAGCGCCACGTAGTCAGAGAGTTAGCAGAGGTAGAGAGTTAGTAGAGGTAGGAGTTAGTTAGAGTTAGTAGAGTTAGAGAGCTAGTTAGAGTTAGAGAGTTATTAGAATTAGAGAGTTAGTAGTAAGAAGTAAGTAGTAAGTAGCACGTAAGTAGTAAGTAGATAGAATGATAGCACAGTGTAGATAGCATAAGAACTTAGCGCCTTTGGGAGTGGTGGAGAGTACAGGGAGTGCGATTCAAAGTGGAGTTAAAGTGGAGTTAGAGTGGAGTTAGAGGAGAGTTAGAGTGAGAAGTTAGAGTTGAGTGAGGGTTTTTAAAATTGTGTGAGAGAAATCCACAATTGTCTCGAACCGAGACGCCAGATGTCTTGGTGCAACATAGGTTGCGGTTGCACCAAGAAGGGGTAGTAACATCATACCCAGAGGGAGCGGCCTGGAAAGCCGACTCAAAGTAAAAGAACTCCACCCCACACCCGACAGAAGATCGGGTTCCAGCGGAATTGAAGTGCACTCAGAGGTTGATGCTATCTTCTCACCGGGAAGATAGCATGGGGGGGAGTGTGAGCGGATTCAATTCCGCCTCACTATCCCCATAAAGTTAGAGCAGTGGCGCCCTTTTTAGCAATATTGGAGATACGAGATTAATCACAACTAATCTCGTATCACACCCAATAACAGGGACAACACACAGCCCCGAAGGCCACACAAAGGGAGGTTAGAGGTCAAACCACCTCGAGAGGGAAAGTAACAGCAGCGGGGGGGAAGCACTCCCACAGAGGTGAGAGCCGAGAATTAGAGTATTAGCCAATAAGGGCGAGGGAAGCATCCGCTAGATAGAGAGGCCAAAGTAGTGTAGGAGTGGCAATTATATATTATATTGCATACAGCTGAGTTGTTCAGTTATCTCAGTCACTCAGTGGAGACCAGTGACATTTCGTACCGTCACCGTCACTACCGGTACAACATCTTATATTATATTTGCAAACACTCTGACAACTGTGCTATTATATTCTATATCAGTATCTGCATTAAGGTATAACAATATTAGAACGATAACAACAAACTATCTTTTTCCCAATTACACGGTGACGCGTAACGTAATAAACCGGTCGGGATCCCCTGATCCCGTCACATTCCTATTAGTAAGCCTACTTACTATACTTGGGGTGCCACACTTGATGTGCAAGGAGCCACCCAAGCTTTGCAGGACATTGCTTTCGCTGTGAGGACCTGCCATTGCACAATATTGTGCGTTGGTGGCCTCATGGAATGAATATGTATGGTGGACAGCCCATGACTTTGTTACTTCCTATAGGAGCCTCTTAAAGGGCAGTGACCTTGAAGATGCAGATGTTAGGACAATTGCGACCTGTACAATTGCGACCCGGACAATTGCGACCTGGACAATTGCGACCCGGTCAATTGCGACCCGTGAATTTAGAAAAACTTGATGGGTCGCAATTGTCCGGGTCGCAATTGTCCGGATCCAAATAAAAAGATGTAATGTATATCATTGATAAATATCATTCTATCATTGTATATTATTGACAATTGCGACCCGGACAATTGCGACCCATAATTTTTATTTAAAAACATGAGTCGCAATTGTCCGGGTCGCAATTGTCCGGACTCCAAGATGCGGAAGGATTAGTTAATTACACGAGTGATAGGGAGTTGTGGCGGCGCAATTTTGTTGACGTAATTTTCATTTACATTTATAATTGTCAGAGAATTGACACATGGGGACACATTGCTTACTCAGATATAGGGCTCGGTACATTCAATTGATATTGGTCATTCAATATTTACTAGCGCCATTCCTTTATCGTAGATAATTGCCATATATCACAATGCAATCCACAATCACCATGCTGCAATGCAAGTAATTTGATAACTACTATAATATTTTCAGGTTGAATGTAATGATAATTCAGATAATTTACCTTCAACTGTTCATAACTCTAGACCAGTTATTAATGAGTGCCTTCTTTGTAAAGGTAGGCATATATTGCAAAAATGTGAAAAGTTCCTTGCAGGTACGGTTGACGAGCGTAGGAAGGTAGTTTCTGACTTCAAATTATGCTATAATTGTTTACTAGCCAATCATCGCCGACACACATGTCGCAGCCAATATAGGTGTCGTCATTGTGCGAAGCCACATCATTCATTGGTCCACCGGGTGAATTCTAAACATCCCTTCAGTGAAACTGTGCAGTTATTAGTTGAAGACAACTATGATTACCCACCTGATATCGTGGATCACTATGAGTCAGATAGTGAACAATCTCTTATTATAAGCTTATATACCTGAAACTGTTAATCTTGTCAGCAGCATATCTACTCTCACCACAGGTTTAAGCAACCAAAGAGCTGTGAGGGAGTTCCCTATTCTCACGGTTCGCATCAAGGGAAATAATGGAATAGTATCTGTAAAGGCTCTACCTTATTCTGGCAGCACTGCGACATTCTTAGAAGAGACTGTTTTCAATAAAATCATCTCAGCTTGAAACCCGGTCAATGTTGACCTCTCAGGAATAGCGTGGAGTACAAATTTCGCTATGAAGGAAGCAAGGCTTACTATCTCAGCAGCAGAGAACCAAACCATTGGAAAATGTCAACGTTTTTAGCTTGGCAAATTTTGCTACTTTATCTGACAAGCCTTATGATTGGAGTGACGATCCTTTTATAACAAAGTATAAACTCAAGGTTCCTGAGGCAGATTATGAAAATGTTAATATGCTCATTGGCCAAAATTGCCATGAGGCATTCTTACAATTAAAATCCATACCTGTAGCACCAGAACCTCTCGAACAATGTGGTGCTATATGCATTATGCACTCCATTACGATGGTATTTTACAAGACTTTCAAGGCGTACTTTGATTGAATGGAAGGTGACATCACATTCTACTACTAGTACTAACAATGATTTTGGTGACCCACAAGAATGCTCAATACATCAAGTGGAAGCTGAAGTTCAAATGCAACATCTAATATTCAAAACTAATGGTAGGTGCATAGATAGTTTTCCGGATAGATCCAATGACCCGCAAGGTTTTGAAGATCCAAAGCTACTGTGACAGATGATCAGAAGTGACCCCTATCACCCACATACTGAAGATTGTCATCTTGAGTTGATGAAATCCCTCCATAAGGAGAATGAAGATGAGCTTACCTCATGTATGGAGTATGAAGCCAATTCTGAGCAGCAAATGTCTCAATGGCTTTAACAATATACTACATTGGCAGAAGAAGATGAGATTGGGTTTTCAGTGGAAGAAAACCGTATGATAGAAATGCAGCGTGATTCTTTGCAACTTCTCCCTGATGGGCATTGCAAGGTTGGGCTTTTGTGGCGAGACTTTTCAAACCCACCTCCTTGTAATGAACCATTGGCCAAACGACATTGTCTGATGCTAAGAAAGAGAGAGATTATCACGGAATGATGACATCCATCAAAAGTATCGGTTTCAAAACGATAATTACTTGAACACTGGAGCTGCTGAGGCAATTCCAGATTCAGAATTGGCAGCAGGGCCAAGGACATACATACTACATGCCACACAATTATGTTACTCGTGATGACAAGCCTGGAAAGGTTAGAGTCGTGAATGACTGCGCAGCTCTCTATAAAGGCAACTCTTTGAATACAGAACTCTTAACTGGACCAAATCTTCTTCGTTATTTATTTACCGATTTCGACTATATGATTATGCATTCACCTCAGACATAGAGGGTATGTTTTTACAAGTACGTGTCAATCCTGAAGACAAGGACAGCTTACGTTTTTATTGGTGGGATGATGAAGATGAACCACAACAGTACCGCATGTTCTGCAGTGCCTTTTGTATTAACTCTTCTCCATCTTATGCTATTGCAGCAGTTTGACGAACATGCGAGGACTTTAGTGCTGATGTTCAGGATACTATCAAGAATGTTATAATGATATTGACATTGTAGAATGACATTGTAAAATCAACACTGGATGAAAAGATACTGCTATTAAAACAGGCAATGACATAAAAGATTGCTTGAAACAGGGCGGATTTAACCTCACAAAGTTTGCAAGTAACAGCCGACAATTACTTCAGTCATTTGATCCAAAAGATGGCGCAGTGCCTGATATTGATCTCAATATCAAACCCTACCAACAACCAAAACATTAAGGCTACATTGGAATATTGAGAAGGATTGCTTTTCTTTAGCATCAAGATCAAGGATCATGGTGATATTCGCACAAAGAAGATATGCTCTTCAATAATGGCTAGCCTCTATGACCCCATTTGTTTCATAACCCCAGTTATATTGAGGGCCAAAATACTTTTCAAGGAGTGTTGGAAACGAAACTTACTACTACTACTACTAGGTCGAGTGAACTCGGACAGTGGAAATGAGATCCTTCCAGGCTTCCCGATTCTCCATAGTTGTCGCAATTTCGTTTTTCCCAAGTTCAGTTTTTCCTTTCAAGTTGATCTATGAGTAGGATAACCCTCTGCCTGAAGACCTTGTCAGTCAGTGCAAAATGCTGGGAGCTGGAAATTTCTGATCTGAAATCATTCAGTATTGATCGATCTTACTTTGAGCATCTACTCCCATCAGAGCAACTGCAATACATATGTTTGCTGATCCCAACAAGGTTGGGTTTGGAGTAGTTGCATACTTTAGAAGAGTTGTTCCTGATGGATTCGAAATATCATTTGTTACTGCACATTCTTATATAATGCCAAACCCTCCTGTTACTATTCCTCGAGCTGAACTCCAAGCATCTACATTAGCCACACAACTAGCTCAGCTGATGTATAGAGAGTTCTCAACACGATTTGAGACTGTATTTTGGACAGATGCTGCTCTAGTGTTGCAGTACTTGCATAATGAGCAGCAGCATTTTGTTGTATATGTTGTCAACCACATTTTCACCATCCTGCACCAATCCAATAAGCTCCAGTGGAGACATGTACATGTACAGTACATGGTCTAATTAACCCAGCTGATATTGCATCTCATGGGGCCATTGCTGCTGAACTCTTGAAGACCCCAACGCCAACATGGTTTCAAGGTTGTCCATATTTCTTAAAAAGGGATAAATATGAGTGGCCACCTATGATTAAAGATCTTCAACTTGGTAAGGGTAAGGGAGCGGAGCTCATCATCCCAAAAACTACAAAATCCAAGCTCCCGAAAACAAAATGGACATCCTCCATCCTTAGTCAATGTATCGACTAGAAGAGAGCGTGGGGAGAAGACAGGACCTGGAATACGCGATTATGTACCGGTTAGTCAGTGGGAGTAATATAGAGGGAGTCAGTGGGAGTAATATAGGGAGTCAGTGGGGGTAATGTAAGGAGTCAGTGGGAGTAATTAGGAAGTCAGTGGGAGTAATATAGGGAGTCAATGGGAGTAATATTGGCAGTCAATGTGAGTAATATAGGGAGTCAGTAGGAATAATATCAGAATGTAGGGAGTCAGTGGGAGTAATACTATAGGGACTTCATGCAATTAACTTGCACCTAATACTGTAATGCCTAACTTGCATGATACAGTTTAGGCTTCGGCCTAGCCTAGATACATTTTGGTACTTGTTGTAGAGTAGATATATGGTACCATATACCGGTACCAGTAATTGTCCATTACTGCATTATGGAGCATGAACATCCTGGGGATGAGGAAGCTGGTTGTAGCAGTAAATACCCTAGGAGGCAACGCTAGACGCTCCCACGAGGTTTGGCTATGACGATGCAGGGAGTGACAGTGGTGCAGATGACTCGGATTATAGCGAAGTCAATTGGAGCGATTCAGGCGGCAATCCGGATAGTGGGGATGAGGTTGGTTCTTGACCGACGGTGGCAATCCGGATAGTGGGGATGAAGTTTGTTCGTCGAAGATTCTCTACAACTTTGAATTTCATAACTTTATCATTGGACCTATATTTTTCTTACAGTAAATAGCGACTACTAGGATCGGCATGCTGCATTGCAGCTGCATTTTTAAGAATGCTGTGCCGGCTTGTCAATAAAATTGCACCGCCACAACTCCCTATCACCCATGACATTTGCTAGATCATCCGCATCTTTAAGGCCAGTGTCCTTTAAGATGCGTCTCAAGAAAGTCATGGGCTGTCCACCATGCTTATTCACTCCATGAGGCTGCCAAAGTACAAGATTATGCACTGGCTGGTCCTCACGGCGAAAGCAATGTCCTGCAGCGGAGGCGATTTTGTTCTAGTGTCAAGCTTGGGGGAACCAATGAGACACCTCCAATGTTATATAGTGTCTGGTTGGAGATGTGTGCATTGTACTTGACACAATGTACCCGGTGTAGCATTCTTGTGAATGTGCCATCCAGAGATTTGGTGTCCTCAGCAGTTAGAGCCCAGCATGGACTCCCATAGAGGAGTACTGGAACTACTGCTGCTCTAAATAATCGGACCTTAAGTTTCCGATTAATTCTAGGTGACTTCCAAATCCTGGAAAGCCTATTCAAGGCTGCCCATGCCTTTCCCTTACGTATTCGAAGGTCCTCACCTGACTTCCGGATCCATGATCCCAGGTAACAGAAGTCGTCCACATGCTCAAGCATACCATCCTTTGAGCTTATGCTCATCCGATCAGAGACTTGCTGAGGACTTTCAAATTTAACTGTCAGAATTTTGGTCTTTCTGGAGTTAATAAAAAGACCAACACTAGAAGCAGCATGTTCTAATGAGCTGAGGAGCCGTTGGGCTCCCTGTAATGATTCTGAGAGTACTCCTAAGTCATCAGCAAAGTCTAGATCAGTTAGGTACTTGGCAGGATTTCCTCGATTTCTGGAGCCAGTAGGTGGAGTTATCATCACCCCATCATCATTATGATGATCTAAGGACATGCGTAGAACATAGTCAACCACAATAATGAACAAGAATGGTGCAAGTGTGTCTCCTTGGAGGACGCCCCATAACACTTCAAATGGTTCTGTGTCACCGTCAACAGTAGACACAAATGTTGTCGAACCATCGTATACTGATCTGATTGCTGCAATAATTTCATCAGGAATCCCATATAATGAAAGTATGCTGAACATACGTGAGCGAGAGACTGAATCAAAGGCCTTGAAGAAGTCAACAAAGATAACAGCCAGATGCCTGTCTTTCTTTTTTGATAACTCTTCAATTATCCTTCTAAGTGCCAAAATGGGCTCCATGGTCCCACGACCTTTACAGAACCCATTCTGATTTCCACGTAGCAGTCTCTCAATGGGATCCCTGATGCGATTTAATAGAATTCTATTGTATAGTTTTGCAGCAATCAAGATCAATGAGATTCCCCGAAAAGAACCATAGAGTGTTAGGTTGCCCTTCTTGGGAACTGGCACCAACTTATTTGTTTTCATTTCTTGTGGGACTCTTGTTGTACGGTACATGTCTACTATGATGGGATAGATGAGCTTTAAACACTCAGGTATTTTAAAGACCTCAGGGGGAACACCATCTACTCCACTGGCACGATTGGTCTTAATGCTCTTTGCAGGAGCCGTCACTTCTGCAAAGGAGATATCGCCAATGGGAATATCTGGGAGTACAGACTCAGACACTTTTACTTCTATAAAGTTATCAGGCAATACCCTGTCATTATTGAGGAGCTTTTCAAAGTGGGCTTTCCAACCATTGAGGCGATCGGCTGGTGATTCAGCCTTAACCTTGGTGGTTGGTTGGCTTTTCCGCCCAGTAAGCAGATTGATCGATTTCCATGCCTGGGATGATTGCCTGCTGTCGTCAGCATCATTGATGGCATCAACCTGTTGGTTTATTAGCTCCTGTAGATTAACAGAGTACTGCCTGTTCAGGGACCTAGATGCAGCCTTAACTGCATTCTTGGCCGCTGTAGTCTGTTTGAGGCGGGACTCTTTCTGCGCCTTATGAAGGTCATTTCGGCACTTCTGAATTTTGTTGTCAGTCCAGGGGGCCCTTTTCCTGTTTCGAGGGTATACAGGAACTGTTTCTGCAGCTGCTAACTTAACTGCTTCTGTAAAGGCAGTGTAGCCCTCACAGTGATCTGCCTCCTCAGAGGCAAGAGCCTCATACCTGTTGCTCAGCTGTAGTGTGAAGCTGGATCTCACACTTGGCTGTTGCAACAGAGAGGACCAGTCATGCCGTGGCAAGGCAGATTTCGTTGTTCTGCTAGCATGCAGACTAAGTCTTACCTTGGCCACAATAAGGCGGTGATCACTGGAGAAGGGTCGAAGTGTAAATGCATTACAGTCTTGTATAGAGCTCCTGTATTTCCTACGAAACAGAATATGGTCAATCTGGGACTTGTGACCACTGGGTCCACTATGAGTCCATAGCTTTCCAGTTCGCTTCTTGAACTGGGTTCCAGCCGAAAACAATCAATTTCCAGAGATAAAATCCTGAAGATGGACAGAATTTCGGTTAACACTATTGTTATAGACCCAGGGCGATGTAGGTGATTGATGCAGACTTGCATTAAAGTCTCCCAGGAATGTTAAGAATGCATGCTGATCCACTCCATCAGTTGCTGCTCGTAGATTGTGGTAGAAATTTTCCACCTCCTCTACAGGGGCAACACTAGTTGGAGAGTAGCACACAATCAGAACCACCTTAGGAAACTTCTTAGCCAGTCTTCCAGAACATGAGAAGTGGCAACGGATGATGCGGTTAGAGATTTGGTCTATTTTGTCCAATGCTGCATGTGCAGTTGGATTCATCAATAGACCAATTCCACCATTGCCACTATCATCTGCTGACGCGAGGGCGAGTCGCCAACCGCCCCCCATGTCCTTAATCAGAACCTCATCAGTCTGTCCAGTCTGCATTCGGTGCTCTTGAACACCCCCTGCGCGAAAATTATTACCTAATTAATTATAACTAATATTAGTTTTAAATGATGTATATTTTTTTCGCCATTCAAATCCTTTGATAATTCCTTACAACTTGGAATTTCATGATTTTTCCATAGATCCTATATTTTTATTAAATAGCGAAAATTATTACCTAAATAATTATAACCAATATTAGTTATAAACAAAATATAATTTTTTTTGCTGTACAAATAATTCTCTACATCTTTATAATTCATATTTTTTAAGTAAGATATATATTTTTATATAAATAGTGAAAATTATTACCTATTTTATTATAACCAATATTAGTTATAAATAATTAATTTATAATAAATAATTATTAAAAATTTTTCCACCATTCGACCATATTTGATTCACTACAACTTGAATTGTTTCCATTTGCCAAGTGTACTTCAAGAAACTGTGAATTGTATGATTGATAATTTTATAAAAAATTTAGGTTCTGAGGGGCATATCAGAAAGTGGATTAGTAGGATAGAGATCGCTTTCGCGACTAGGATAGAGAAAGCATTAATAGTTCTAAAGACGCTAGCTAGAAGCACCATACGAACTGAATGCTTCGAATAACATCACGACCATAGCGCAGACACTACCGATATGGCAAAGGAATAAATTGAGAAAGATCGCTTTCTCCACTCGGGAAAAGAAAGGTGATGGAAACGGGGAAGTTAGAGGAGACGTGTTGAACACGGTGCTGGCGAAGTGCGAGGGGATAATCAAAAGCCAACCACTGTAATATTATGGGTAACTGTACCCATAATATTCCACAGTGGCTCTCCCTTTCATCAAACAGCCTCAATGCAATAGGGTTAAATGTTCCATCCATGTTAAATGTACCCACATAATGTATTGTATCTTGTGTTGATTCCATAATATGTGGAGATTGGCTTCTGAAGAACCCTGAAAGAACAATTCTTATTGCGGGAGCGATCAATTATTAATGAGGATTACACTTTGTATACCCACTTGATCTATTGTTGCCAGGTTGAACTCATTGTTAATCGGCTACTCGCTTGTAGGGCCTACATCAGTATCACATATCAATAAACTGTCATTTTCTATTGCAACTAGATGGGAAATCTGCTCTTTGGCCTTGCAGAATGCGAAAGTTCCAACTCTATCGATTTTATCAGATTGCATTGTCTTGGGCCGCAGTTGATCATTCTTTGGATGTTGTTGAAATTCTACTCTAGGGTGTCATTCATCATTCAATGTCAATGTGGATGTGGAGGCCACAGTGATTCTTTGATGAACCTTTCAGCTGAAGCTGAACTTCTCTGAAAAATTATCTGATCAGCATCTAATCTGATCTGATCTCGCATTTCATGATTGATTTTCATTTCTGATTTGAGTATTACGTAACTTTTAGAAATTTATTAGCTTTTGTAAACTTATAACAAGTTTATTTATTTATTTATTCCTTTATTTCAAACCAAACAAGGTTCATAGTAAAAACAATACACCGATCAGACAATATAGTTTACACGATACAGTACTAAATTATGAAAATGAATATTTAATAGCACAATATTTAGATATTAATCGTAAAGTAGGGACAGGTCATTTATGGCCCTAATTCTAGATTCTGTGCAACATGTGCGAATCACATTAATAATGCTATTGGTACTGGTATCCAAGCGCCGTGATAGGCTCTCAATAGCATTGGCTCTAATATGTACAAAGGATGGTAATCCAAGTAAGCTGCAGGTTAGCGACATACTTGTGGGAGTTGTGTCGTTAGCCATTCTCGGAATTTTAAAAAGCATTCGAATGCTACTATTATATGCAGTGCGCAATTTGTTGTGGACAGACATAGAATAGTTCGCTCTAGCCCACAGCGCGTTGCCATAAACATTAGTACAATAGGAACGAAAAAGACGTATTTTTACATTCCTAGCACAATTACCAAAATTCCTAACCAAGTAGTTTGCTCTTGCATACAACGCACAAGTCTGGCGCTTTACATCATAATCATCGTCAGTAGACGAGTGGATTACATGGCCAAGAAATACAATTTTATCTACAATATCAATAGGAGTGCCTAATAAGTACACATTACCAAATATAGACTTGCTACAGCATTTCGGGATAAAATATATACATTTTGTCTTTTTTAAATTAAACTTAATTGAGAATAGGTCAGCATAATCCATACATATATTTAGTAGTTCTTGTAAACCAAACATAGTATTGGATAGCAGTGACAAATCGTCCGCATATCCTACGTGATTGATCCTTCTACCATTAATAGAGCAACCAAAATTGCACCGATTTAAAGGTGCACTTAAATCATCCATATATACGTTAAATAAATATGGGCTCAGGATCCCCCCTTGTTTTGTACCATTGGTGACATGAAATTTACTCGAACTAAATTTACCCCACGAAACAAACAGTAATTGGTTACGATACCAAAAGCATATTATTCTAACAAAAATAACCGGTACACCCCTAGTAATTAATTTAGAAAATAGTAAATAATGATTACATCGATCAAATGCCTTGCTGGCATCCAACATACAAGTAAATACCGGGCTATTATTTTGTAAATAAAAATTTACTGTCTCCTTAAAAGCGAGGATACATAGTTCAGTGCCCGATTTCGGTTTGAAACCAAACTGATTGTCTGTAGTATCTAAGATCTACTTACATTAGAAAGTATCAGCCTCTCAAATAGTTTGGAGAATACAGTTGAGATTGCAATACCTCTATAATTATCACTCGAGGTGATATCACCTGTCTTGTCCTTAATTAAAGGAAGTATCTTAGACTCAATAAGGCCCGGTGGTATATAGTCATGGCACAACATTGAATTAAATAAACAAGATAGAATGCTACACAATAACTCTGTACAGCCGTATTTAAGATGTTCCGAAGATATATCATCTGTACCTATTGCTTTACCAACGGCCAATTGGCTAATAGAGTTAAAAATATCCTCTTTGCAAAATGTATAATCATTAACGGAGGGAATACTTTCAAATTGACTCTCAACAAAAACTCGGCTAGTGTCAGGAAGGTCACAGTTATATAACTTGAAAAAATGATCCTTCCAGAGGTTTCCTATTTGCTCTTCGCCTACGGCTTCCCCGACCTTGTTAGGGAGAGGGCTCTGGTTGGTCGATACTTTTATGTACCTGAGACCAAAACTTAGTGCTACCAGAAGTGGAGTCTAACATCGCGTCAGCCAGTTTGCCATCACGTATCTCCCGTTCGCGACGCTTAACCTGTCGTAAGACACGCTTAAACCGCGCTTTTGATGTTAGGTACTGCTGGTAGGCGGCACCTTGTCTAGGCGAGCCCTGGGATCGCCATAAACGAAAAGATAGGTGAGCCTCATTATGAAAAGAATCAACATAGTCATTCCATCCAGGTATCTGTTTATCTGCAGATCCCGTTGCACCTTTATGTATCACAGTTGGTATAGTCCTATCAGCAGCTACTTTAAGCGCCTCGCAAACTGCGATATATAATTTTTCAATTGCACCACTATGACATTCATTTGCACATTTGGTATTATTGCAACGATTTAATATATCAATTAGTTCATCTACGTTATTATTTATTAAGTTCATTAAAGATATTCAATCTAAACTGTCTCGACCAAGATCACCATTGTATGCAGTTTACGTTGACTTTCGTAAAGCTTTTGACAGTGTACCGCGTAAGTTACTTCTGTACAAGCTCTATTATCATTTCAATATTCGTGGAAGCCTCTACAGAATAATTAAAGCCATTTTGTCAACAAATTTTATTAGAATATATGATGGACTGCGGTTATCTAAGATTATAGCCCAGATACGGGGATTGGCACAGGGTGAATGTCTCAGTCCTTTATTGTTTGTGATTTTCATTTCTGATATTGTTGGTTTTGTTAGAGAAGCAGTACGGAAAATAGGCGAAGTTGTAATATTGCTGTTTGCTGATGACCTTTTATTTTACGCCCATACTAGAGAAGAAATTCAAGCCGCATTAGACGCCCTTTGGGATTGGACACAAGCAAATGGTCTTGAAGTTAATTTGGATAAAACTGCTATTATGAAGTTTCGACGAGGTGGGAAGTTGTGTCTAAACGATAAATTTTACTTAAATGGAAAACTAGTCAAAATAGTAAATAACTACAAGTATCTTGGAATGATTTTTCAACCGTCCCTATCGTTTACCAAACATTGTGTTGCAGTCACTTGTAAATGTTTAAAAGCAATCCATTCCATACACGATCCGCACTTATTGTCAGTATCGACAGCTATGCGCTTATTTTCTATTAAGATTGTGCCGGTCATAACATATGGTTTACGAGTAATATGGCCCCATTTGAAATCCAGTGATATGGAAACTTTAGATAAAATTAAAACAGTCTATCTGAAGAAGACTCTATCAGTTTCAAAATTTAGTAAAAATCGCCTAGTCTACGCATTGGCTCAGGAACCTCCGTTGACACTGGAATTGGTGGACAAGTTAAATCTTCCACTCACAACAGAGTTTAATATCTATCACAGTAATATTAATGAAAAACTCGACGACATCCAAAGTGAATTTTGGTCTTTAGGACTCCACTCTGATCGAAGTTGGGCGAACTCGAACCAAAAGTCTCGACAAATTCTCTCTCGTTTAGCAATGCACGGATACCATCACCATATTTGCTCGACAGGGCGTTATTATTTATTATTATTATTATTATTAGTCAACACTCCTTTATTACATCATATTATAACTATTTGTTGCACGTGAAGTGAGATAAAACATAATTAGTGGAGGGAGAAAAACCACCCAGGCGTATCAGCGCTTACGGGGGTTAATAAAAAACAAAATTTAAAATCACTAAACATTAAAATTTACATCAGCTTAAAAAAAAAAATTAAAAAGAAATACGAATAAAATGAACTGTACATACCGTAGAACCCAGAAACGTTTATTACGAGCGACCGATTAGTGGTCGATTAAATTTGCATATTGGTAGGAAATCGTGGTTCTTGAGCTTGGTCGCAAAACTGACAAGTATTCTGGAATCTACTATATCTTCTGGCAAATCATTCCAGACTGGCACAACACGGCTGGTAAATGAGTTTTTAGATATAATTAATCTACATCTAGGTACATTTAACTTGTGAGAGTGGCCACGCAGACCCGGACGGTTAGTATAGCTAAATAGCGCACCAAAATCTAAATCAACTAAATTTCTCTCTATACTGAAAAGTAACTTTAGATCAAAAATATATCGTCGGACTTCCAGCGGTTGTAAATTAAGGTGTTGTATTCTATGTATGTACGGTTTGTAACTAATATTGCAACGGCTATACAATCTACGTGTAAAATATCGCTGGACACTCTCCACAAGATCAATACTGCCTAATGAAAAAGGCGACCATACTGGTGTACAGTATTCTAGAATCGGTCTAACGTATGATTTATAGGCTGTTAATATTGCACCTTTATTGCTAGTCTTAAAGCAACGAAATATCATATTAGTTATGTTAAAAGCCTTTGTACACTGTTGTTTACAGTATTTATCAAACTTCAAATCCGCAGATATAATAATACCTAAATCTTTACATTTCGTCACCTTCTTTATCACTTTATTGCCTAGCACATAATTGTAATTATTATTATTTGCACCTATATGTAGAACCATACATTTATCCGGGGCTATATTTAGCTGCCAAAGGTTGGCCCAGGTCTCTAACCTAGAGAGGCTAGCGTTCAGACTATGACTTTCATTGGACGGACCATATAGCTTGACATCATCGGCAAATAAACGGCAGGACACGTTATCCCTGTCCAAAAGCGGTGGTAAGTCGTTTATGTATATCAGGAACAAAACCGGTCCGAGGACACTGCCCTGTATTGTTCCGGATACGACCCGACAGTAGTCGGAATATTTATCTCCTACAACTATTCTTTGGGTTCTGTTACTGAGAAATGCCGATAGCCAAGATAATAGGTCGCCCGAAATCCCATAACTAGACAATTTAATCAATAGCTTTGAATGTATAATAGAATCAAAAGCCTTGGCATAGTCTATGTATATCACATCAAAGGATTTCTTACGGTCTAGAAAATTGCACCAATCTTTTACACATTCAATAAGTTGAGAACAAGTAGAGCGTTTTTTTAAAAAGCCGTGTTGTGCCTTACATATTAAACCATGTTTAAACAAATAATTTACTATTTCAATCTTTATACACGATTCCATTAATTTGCACGCTACACATGTTAATGAGACTGGCCTGTAATTGTACGGGTCTGACGGATTTCCCTTTTTGTATATCGGAATGACATTGGCTGTAAGCCATATCGTCGGTAACGCGTGATATTCAAAAGAAATTTTGAAAAGTGCCGATAATGGTGCCGCAATGCAGCGAGACAAATTTGCGAAGAGAATGTTCGGTAATCCGTCAGGTGTACGGCTGGTCTTTTTTTTAAGTTTCCTAAGCATAGCATATACTGTAACGGGACAGAAATCAACTTTTGATAAATTGGTTATAGAATCAATCCTACGTTTAAAACTAGGTATATTATCATTATCTAAATTAAAATTTTCGCTTAATACTTCAGCGAAAATACGGGCTTTTATCAAATCATCTACCACTATATCCCCCTTATGTTTCAGAGGGGCAATTTCCGAATTTCCTTTACGCTTGGAATTAACGTAATTGAAAAGGGTACTCTTATTTTCGGAAGATAAAATTTTATTCTCCTTTATGCAAGCCGCACGGAAGATTTCCTTAGAAACTTCTTTAGCACATTGATCATATGCTATTTTGCCCCCGGTTGTGTGCCGGCGACGCCACAGCTGTTTCTTTTTGCGCTGTAAAACACGAATATGTTCGGGGTGGGGTTTGATGATTGATTTAAATTGTTTAAAAGGCACAAACTGATCAATACCCGTTTTTAGTTTACAAGAAAAAGCATTCCAAAAATCATCTACTGTATTACACGTTAGATATATATTAGACCAATCGCAACTGTCTATGTAGTTAGTAAAATCTGCGTAATCAGCATGTTTAAAATCGTAAAATCCGTGGCATTCCCGGTTCTCGGTGGAAACTGGATTAGGTCCTAAAAGATTAAAAGTAACTGTACTATGGTCGCTAGTTGCGAATGGTACCGTAACTGCAATGTTAGAAATATAGAATTGATCTGTGGTAAACACTAAATCTAACACGTTATTGCCTTGCCACGTGTAGGGCTGAACTGGAGCTGAGATAAACCAGCTTCCAAAACAAACGTTGAAAACACGTTATATATATCTGTGTCGGGAAATTCAGATTCTTCCCATTTAACTAAAGGTAAATTAAAATCGCCAATAATAGTACACGGCGTTTCAATGTCGCATAATTTCGCTAACAAATTGCACAATATAGAATCAGAAGGTAAGTTAGGTCGGGGACGATAGACACTGATTATACGAGACGGGTTTTTACCTAAAAGATCAACAGCCACTACATCGGCCTCTGTAGCCAGACATTCAGTATCGAAACTTTCCACTTTGCGACATTTAATGCTGTTTCGAATTAGCAGCGCTGCACCGCCACCAATTTTACCAATTCTGTCATTTCTAAAAACATCATATTTATTTTCACCGTTTATCATTTGGTCCGTCACAGAATCACGTAGCCATGATTCTGTCACTCCTACTATATCATAATTTGGTGGACATAGCAGCGATTCTAGATCGCTCAGTTTGTTACAAACTGAACGCGCATTTATCAAGCAGCAGTTAAGTAGCGCCTTAGGGGCAGATTGATTATTTCGCTTGTGGTAGCGATTACCAGATTTGGGTTGTTCATTTC
>JAUCBJ010000885.1:0-27830 GCA_032718475.1 Nemertoderma westbladi | reverse complement strand
ATCTCTTTTGTACTCCATTAAGAAGGGTGTTTGCTAGGATACGGCAAGCAGCTATTGGTGGCAGTGGGGAGATACTGTACTGTACCGTAATAGACCGCAATCATGTGCACTACTTGAGTTAGTTGTTTGTAGCACCGTATAGTTCCATTAGGTAAAGCATCCACCCACGCAGCCGACACCATGGTCCATCATAAGAGGTGATGAGGCATGAGGAGCAAGTTGTAATCCACCACGAGTTAGGGCTGGGGTAAATAATATATTATCCTCCTCTAAAATATCACCTGTGATGTCTAACTCTGGGATTACCTTTACCAGGGCAGGAATCCTGCAACGTAAGTTGCTTCTTTGACAAAAGTGAAACCTGCATATTCGTCGTTATGGAAGAAGAAAAGCAATAGGCTACTTGGAACTCCGATCGCTTCACAAAAATGTCAGTATCGCGACCGTATCCTGCGATTCCCTTTAGCCACGTAGAAACAACGGGTTCAGTCAGCTACAAAAAGCCCCCAATTAAATCTCGCTCATTGAGCAACTGAAGTTGGCGTTCCGCAATGGGAGGGAGTTCTCGTGGAGTGCGGGGTCGCGGTGGAACACACGATAAGGGAAGTAGAATGGACGTATTGTTGGTCACAAGGAACCGCCAGGGACTTTCTTGTGCGGAATTCCCGCGGCTGCGCGGGACACTCTGGCCAATGTCAGAATGTTGAATACAAATGACGGCAGTGCTTCCATAACTTAAACGGAGAGCCGTCATCTGCCTGCACTGCGTCGTGGTAGCGCGGCGATCCACTGATCTCATTCGGCACCGACAGGCAGACAGGAGGAAGTTTCACTGCGCGAACGTTCAGTAAACTGCAGAACTGTCTATAACTGTCTAGCTGTCTGTTTGTAGGTTAAGTATACCAGTATACTGGTATAATAAATCATTCTACGGTAGCAGTACTGCAGTACAGCTTACAGCAGTATGAAATGAATGGACTTCGCTAGCAAAGTCGGATCAGGCAGTATGCCAGTCCTGTAGTATAGTAGTCCTTGGTAGCTATTCATAAATAAACAAAATCTTCTAGAATATGGTATTTTTATTTAATAGAATAAAATAGCCTCATGCAGATGCAAAACCATGCAACTTTTGAACGCTCATATCTCAGCTATTTCTTATCGAAATTTAGATTATGTTACATATTTGGAATCCTTACATGGCCAGCTTTCCTTCAGTACCAACAAATCACTATATGGTTGAAGAATAACTGGAGTGTAACTGGTGAAATATCACCGGAGACAACTTTTTTAAACGCTTGTAGCTAAAGAATGAAAGCAAAAAAAAATTCTGGCTCACCCACGGAGAAGGAGGGAGGTGAAACTATCTCTATTTCAAATTTCAAGCAATCTCATTAAGATTTCTATTTACATTAGGATTAAGATTCCTATTTACATTCCTCCATATGTACAGGAAATTAAACGAATTATTCATTCATTCATTCATTTGTAGAAAAATTAGGGGGGGGGGGGGGGGGGGGGAGTGGGCCGTGTCACTGAATTACGACACTATAATATTCTGGGACGTGATGTAATTTAGGACCCCCTCACAGGTAGCTACTTATTTCTGCAACTTGTTTCTGAAAAGTGATGAAGGTTATGTGTGTGAGGGGTCTAGCAACAAGTTGCAGCAACTTGTTTTTTCTGAGTGAGGGGGTCCAGCAACAAGTTTAAGAAACAAGTTGCAGAAACATGTTGCTCCGTGTGAGAGGGGCCTAAGTATATATATATATATTATATATTAAGTATTTATATAATACTCAGTACTTTTTACAGTCACACGTTAGGAACTAGAGGCCACAGGCCATGCCTCCCAACATTAGCAGTTAACATCCGTAAACCGAGATAAGAGAATGATAATCCTCATATTCTAATACAGACTCAGTCGTTGCCTAGGTCAACAGGGATCCCGTCTCTCATTGATAGACAAGGCTGCGGTATAGAATATAGAGAAGAGAGTAGAACGGTTGTTTTGAATTGTATTTGTGGTCTACTTCAATTTATTCTTGCAGCTGAGAAATGGTATTTTAAATTTTAGTAGATACTCACTCATTTGATGATTGTAAATCGTCTCTCAGTTCCGTGGCAGTGAGCAAAGCTCCTAGGTCGCAATCTATTGTTCGAATCAAGTTGATGTAGTTATTAATTGTTGTCAGCCGTTTGCATAAAGTGTCCTGTTTCATAACCAAATTCATAGTTCTTGTAATCTGACAGCAAATATGACATACAAGAAACACTGATGACTTAGAAATGGTAACAATGAGTGCTCTTCATTTGTAGAAACGATTTTATAATGGTGGTATTGAGTATGCAATTTTCCTTGTGGGCAATTTATTGTTTGGTGGGTAAGTGTCATTGGGGGCAATTGTCTTCGGGGGCAATTGTTCGGGGTGCAATTGACCAGGGGGCTATTGTCCATGGAAAAATTGTCCTATCATGGGATATTGAGTGCCGTCCTTGCAGAACTAACTTTGCAATAACTTTTTGAGAATTTGGAATTGAATATTTGGAAATTTCACAAATAACGTTTTGAGTTTGTGCATGGAATTTGCTTAAACTACTGTACACTGATTTCAAATATCGAAACCGTTTTTGGTTTCGACCAACCATTAAAACTTTGGGTGTGTGAATATCTACTGTGTATTCACTCTACTCGTTATATAACAGTGTTCTACAACTAATAAGTGGGTCACTGCAATTCCAAGCAATAATTTAGTCATAGATATGCCTTTCTGCCCACAAGATGATAGCACAATCCTGCCCTCAAAAGGTAATGGCACGTAACTCCAAAAAACCTCAATCTGAAATATCAAGCCCCAAATTTTTTTGTATGCGGTTTTAGTATGCTGTAGCTACTAGGGGTGATTTCATTGGATAGTGCATACTCTGATACGTTTTTTCTTATACTTTTCGTACATATCCATATGTCTATAGAGCCAAACGAGGCCACTTATACTCAGTTAAGTGTTTTTGCTTTATGCAGTCTGACAGTACAGTAGGCCTACCCACATGAACAATAAAACGGATACAATGGCAGAATGACATAACTCATATTTAAAATTGTCAATAATTACGTTCTTTTGAGTTTGTAATTTGACTTAGGTGCTTTTTACTTTGTAACAACACCAAATTTTGCAATAATCGAGTTGGGTAAATTTCAAATAAAAATGTCAAACAACCATCATTTGGAGTCATTGATATATCAGAAGTATATAGAAGTAGTCTAAAGTACATAGCTTTGAAGTATGTGCTTCATTTTGCAATAATATTAACTCAAAACTGCAAAATTTGGAGTTACGTGCCTCTCTGCCTTAGGAGGGCAGAATTGCTGAGGCGGACTGGACATTTATCGTAAGATCGATTTCTGTTTCGGTGGAAAAGTTATTGACTTCATCTTACATAGGTATATACTGGTTGGTAACAATGTGATGTGAATGGAATAAAGATTAAAGACAATTATTTTTACCCTAGCAATCACTCGGCCCATGTGAAGTACACTAGACTTTCTGCTGTTATATTTCACTTTGCATTTTACCCCCATGTGAAGAAAACCATGTTTTCACCAAAAACCCAATTTACATAAGAGCTGAATCTAATAAAAACATTAACGTGTTACTGCAAGCATGGAAGACTGCCTGTACTGTCAGTTGACACTGAATCAAAATTTATTGTATCATCCTACATTCCATAAAAGTTTTATGTTTATTGTTTAGGCCTATTTGATACGGTACTGGTCTGCATGGTGTGGGGCTGACAAAGCAGTTTTAGACACCCTCCTTATTGGGGCTGCTTTGTAGGGGCTTATCGCCCCCTGGAAACCTTATAGCCCCTCAAATTCCCTTATCTCCCTTTAGAGACATATCGCCCCCGGTCCTTTAAAGCCGCTGCGCTGGGTCTTTATCGCCACTGTGTCAAATTTGAATTCTGAATGGGAGAAACTTTTATGCTTACTAAGCCATGTAATGTATGTTCGGCGAAAATAATCGGTGGGTGATCTTCCACAGTAAACCCTTCCATTATGTTTCCAAAGTTGTCATGGTTCTCATCGACCTACTAATACTACTATACCCGGCCAGCTGCATTGAAGCTGCACATTGTGATGCTATGCTGGCTGAACAAATATAATTTTGCAACCATTCTGTAACCCATAATTGGCATGCCCCAATGCAGCGTGCATTAAGAATGCTATGCCGGCTTATAAAGAAAATTGCACCGCCACAATTCCCTATGAACCATGACTTTCGCGAGATTAATGTCATCTTCAAGGGCTGAACAATTACGAGGCCTTACGATGCGTCTCACGAAAGTCATGGGCTGTACTACACCATGGTTATTTTCTCCACGGGCCCGCCAAAGCATAAGATTGTGCTCAGGCTGGTCCTCAAGGTGAAAACAATGTCAGTGGAGGCGGCTTTGTTTTTAAGTATCATGCTTGGGGGTACCAATGAGAAACCTCAAATGTTATATAGTGTCTGATTTATCGACCAGTAAAATATGGAAGCCTGTGTGGAGATTGTCTTCAACATTTAAAGCCCCATGCCCAAACAGCGCTGCTGCGTCACCCAGAGATTGAAGCTGGGGCCCCCTCAATGAAAGACCAGATTGTTACTACTAGACCAAGCGACTGCTTAGTCTATGAATTAAATATCAAATATTTCGACCAAAAATACTGTAGATTCCAGGTCATAGAGTATATTATACATGTATTATTATTTATTATACAACATACAATAATAAAATGTTGTATTTATGAGTTAACTTTCATAGGAGTGGAGTGGAGGTAAATGATATACTGTATAGTTATTGTATAGGTATAGTTAGACTGTAAAGTTATTTGCTTGAATTGAATTAAAACTGTAGAAGAACAGGTTTATATTCTGGATGTAATTTAGCTGCAAGGGGGGGGGGGGGGGTATCTTGCAAAGCGGATGCAGGTTGTTGCACTGCGTTGATGTTCATTCCAAAGACGTTATAGACGATGTGACTGGCTTGTTTAGGGATATATCGTTCAACTTCAGCAATAGGGACACCAGTGCACCAATTACCCATAGGTAAATATAATATGGTAATTAGATGAAAAGCAATCCTGGTTTTGTTGATTCTGTTTTCACTGGTGATATCATCACTTCGTCAACGACGTTTGATTGCTATTGGTCCACCTCGATGTAGCTGTTCCTTCGAGTATGTTGGTTTTCCTCGGACCATCGTTTATCCAATGACACCACAAATTCGACATCCTACCATAATAACTGATAAACTAACCAGCAAATCTTTAGCATGCTAAGTGGACACCAGGTGTTGCGTTGCATTAGCTGGGTGGTTGTTCTGGAGATGCACCATGATTCGAGGTATTACACATATTGGATGCATACAAATCGCGACGAAGCTATGACACTAATTATGAAATTGACTGTTGGTCTCCAAAAGTCGCTGTAGTACATTCCCACCAGGTATTAATGGCTTCTGCCATGTGGTAGTCAACAAAGAATAGTATCCTCAGGGAAAACTTGGCGGCGCATATTTATTGCTGCTTGTTGAAAGTCAAAATGCCAGCATCTGGGTTGACCTACTTCGCCAAACTCATCTTCAATACCATCACTAATAGAGTGGAATAGTTTTTCTTCACCAGCTAGCAATTAGCTGGAGACAATAACCCCTTCCGACTGTTCTGGCATCTCACTAAAATACATCCAGCACCGGTGCCATGGTGATTATACTTGTATTGACCATCACAAATAATGTGTCTTGCATTCCTCATTGCTTCTAATTGTTTAGTAATGTACATAGCAGAAAAACCTCCACTTGAGGATCATCTTCCCATAGTATTTTTTCAGCATTCTCCAGAGGTAAATCACAATGTGCTAAATCGTGCGTCTCCCATCCCAGATCCCATGTACGAAAAATATGTTTTGGAATTCGTCGCAACTCACCTGGCACATTAGACACTTTAGGAAGTGAATGCTTTTTATTTCTATTGAAGCAGCGACGAGTTTTCTTCTGTCAGGTTAATGCTACTTGTATTTCACGTACCAAATCAGGTTTATTTCCATAGCGCTGGTTTATACGCTCCAATGTATCATTGTAAGCCTAAGCATGACGTTTGGCAGATTGACGTAAACCCTCAGCTGTCTCTCTGAATTCCTTTCAGAGTAAATCTAAATAGTGTGTCTTCATGCAAAGCATAAGCTTATCGCCCCTGGGACCTTATAAATAGTATTGTTATTGGGAACTCGTCACCCCCCCCCCCCCCCCCCCCCCCCTCTGTTCTGAGTTTTTAGGAGCTGCTGTCTGCTGATCACTGATTGCAAGCAACGTCTAGGTCTTGTTGCTTTTTAGTTTTTTACATACTTTGGTACTACTGTAACACACCTACCGGTAAGGTTTTTTTTCTGTAGTGACAGTCAAATAGTTTCAGTTTTAGAAGGACTACAATTAGAACATACAAGCTGATATCTGATTGCTGAATATGGATTTCGGAATGGTAAAGTATCGGTTAAGTAAATAGAAGATTCCCCAACCGTACTGTAGCAACGCGCATGAAGACGCCACTACTGGGATAATATCGCCACCGGGTCTTTCTTTATAGCACCTGTTAACTTATCGCCACTGTGAAAAATATGAATTTTAAATGGGAGAAACGTTTAGGATTAGTAAGACGGGAATGCCTGTTCAACACCAAGGATGATCTTCCACACTAAACCCTTCCTTCTGTTTCCTAAAGGAATGCCTGTTCACCACCATGGGTGATCTTCCACAGTAAACCCTTCCACTCTGCTTCCTAAAGGAATACCTGTTCACCACCATGGGTGATCTTCCACAGTAAACACTTCCACTCTGCTTCCTAAAGGAATGCCTGTTCACCACCATGGGTGATCTTCCACAGTAAACCCTTCCACTCTGTTTCCTAAAGGAATGCCTGTTCACCACCATGGGTGATCTTCCACAGTAAACCCTTCCACTCTGCTTCCTAAAGGAATACCTGTTCACCACCATGGGTGATCTTCCACAGTAAACACTTCCACTCTGCTTCCTAAAGGAATACCTGTTCACCACCATGGGTGATCTTCCACAGTAAACACTTCCACTCTGCTTCCTAAAGGAATACCTGTTCACCACCATGGGTGATCTTCCACAGTAAACACTTCCACTCTGCTTCCTAAAGGAATACCTGTTCACCACCATGGGTGATCTTCCACAGTAAACACTTCCACTCTGCTTCCTAAAGGAATACCTGTTCACCACCATGGGCGATCTTCCACAGTAAACCCTTCCACTCTGTTTCCTAAAGTAATGCCTGTTCAGCCACCATGGGTGATCTTCTACACTAAACCCTTCCAGTCAGTTTCCCAAAGGAATGCCTGTTCATTCACCACCATGGGTGATCTTCCACAGTAATTCCTTTCACTCTGTTTTCAAAGGAATTCCTGTTCAGCACCATGGGTTATCTTCCACTGTAAACCCTTCCACTCTATTCCTAAAGGAATGCCTGTTCACCACCATGGGTGATCTTCCATAGTAAACCCTTCCACTCTGTTTCCTAAAGGAATGCCTGTTCGCCACCATGGGTGATCTTTCACAGTAAACCCTTCCACTCTGTTTCCCAAAGTAATGCCTGTTCGCCACCATGGGTGATCTTCCATAGTAAACCCTTCCACTATGTTTCCTAATGGAATTCCTGTTCACTAACATGGGTGATCTTACACAGTAAACCCTTCCACTCTGTTTCCTAATTGAATGCCTGTTCACCACAAACACCCCATCATTATTATGATGATCTGAGGACATACATAGAACATAGTCAACCATAATTATGAACAAGAATGGCGCAAGTGTGTCTCCCTGGAGGACTCCCCATAACACTTCGAATGATTCTGTGTCACCGTCAACAGATGACAAAAACGTCGTCGATCAGTAGACCAGAAGATCAGTAGACCAGTAGACACTGATCTGATTGCTGCAATAATTTCATCAGGACTCCCATATAATGAAAGTATGCTGAACATACGTAAGCGAAAGACTGAATCAAAGGCCTTGAAGAAGTCAACAAAGATAACAGCCAGATGCCTGTCTTTCTTTTTTGATAACTCTTCAATTAAAATGGGCTCCATGGTCCCACGACCTTTACGGAACCCATTCTGATTTCCACGGAGCAGTCTCTCAATGGGATCCCTGATGCGATTTAATAGAATTCTATTGTATAGCTTTGCAGCAATCGAGATCAATGAGGTTCCCCGTAAAGAACCATAGAGTGTTAGGTTGCCCATCTTGGGAACTGGCACCAACATATTTGTTTTCATTTCTTGTGGGACTCTTGTTGTTCGGTACATGTCTACATATATAGGAATAGATCTAGGTAACCTCGAATGATAAGTTTATTTTACCAAAAATAACTTATCTTTTATTGGCGCAATTGTAGGACTAATCAAATCACATGCATACTTTTTAACCGAGTAGTGTACAAATTTAGGAATCGCAAAATTTTTATTGAATTGAAATTGAATTGAATTGAACAAAAATTGAATTTTTATTAATATCTAAAATCACTCCAAACCGCGTACACGTTTCGACCTTACTGGGTCTCTTCAGCGCGGTGTCGGATTCGAACCCACACACATTGCACAACATTGCACATTGTTGGATAAATAAGCTTCAAACACTCATGCATTATAAAGACCTCAGGGTGGACACCATTTATCGACCAGTGAAGAATGAAATCCTAGGTAGTCGTCTACTACATTTAAAACTTTGTGCCCAAACAGTACTTCGTCACCCAGGGATCGAACATGGGGCCTCCTGAATGAAAGCCCAGATTGTTACCATTAAACCAAGCGGCTGCGTAGTCTATGAATTGATTATTAATCTTTCTAATTGAAGGCGTCCTCTAAATGAAACTAAAAAAAAAGTAATATGTGTGACTAAAATATGTGACTTAGAGAAAGTATGGGAAAGTTCAGGGAATGTAACCTGTACATAATATAACAAGGGCGATAAAGACACAGGGGCGATAAGTTCCCATCAAAAATGCAATTTATAGGACGATCAGGTGCTGCTCGCAGAATACAGGTGAAACACGAAATTCCAAAATTACATCCACAAATTTCTACCAGAATCTACAAGCAGCTACTGATGGAGTGGATCAGCATGCATTCTTAACATTCCTGGGAGACTTTAATGCAAGTCTGCATCAATCACCTACATCACCCTGGGTCTATAGCGATGGTGTTAACCGAAATTCCATCCATCTTCAGGATTTTATTTCTGGAAATGGATTGTTTTCGGCTGGAACCCAGTTCAAGAAGCGAACTGGAAAGCTATGGACTCACAGTGGACCCAGTGGTCACAAGTGCCAGATAGACCATATTCTGTTTCGTAGGAAATACAGGAGCTCTATACAAGACTGTAATGCATTTATACTTCAACCCTTCTCCACTGATCACTGCCTTATTGTGGACAAGGTAAGAAAGACAAGTCTTTGTGCTAGCAGAACAAAGAATCACTGGTCCGCTCTGTGAGATCCAGCTTCACACTACAGCTTTGCAACAGGTATGAGGTTCTTGCCTCTAAGGAAAAGTCAACCAACTATCAAAGTTAAAGCAGAATCACCAGCCGATATCCTCAATGGTTGGAAGGCCCACTTTGAAAAGCTCCTCAATAATGACAGGGTATTGCCAGATAACTTTATAGAAAAAAGTGTCTGAGTCTGTACTCCCAGATATTCTTATTGACAATATCCTTTGCAGAAGTGAAGGTTGCTGCATTATCTTGCTGTTTGGCGGCCTCATAAGCCTGGTGGACAGCCCATGACTTTCTTGAGACGCATCTTTAAGGTCACTGGCCTTGAAGATGCCCGATGATACTGCAAATATCATGGGTGATAGGGAGATGTGACGGCGCAATTTTGTCGACAAGCCGGCACAGCATTCTTAAAAATGCAGCTGCAATGTAGCATGCCGATCCTAGCTAGTAATAGTAGTAGATTGTCATAAACCATTAAAGAAAACCTTTCTATACTTCTCTATACTAATATACACTAGTGACACTTTGGTACCTTCACTGATGGTACCAAAATATCACTAGTATATATATTAGTGAGTAAGTTGCGATTCATAAAAAACAAATACGAATGTTTAATGGTATGGAGGCTGACCACGCAGAGATTGGAGAGTTAGACATAGACACATTCAAATATGATGGCTTTTCTTCTCAGTTGATTTTATTTTCTGAGGTAGACAACACGCAGACCCCAGATGCAATCATGTAGGCCTATACAGAAGCCATTTATCATTATGGTGCTTCCGCGATCTCACCTGAATCACAAATGTTCTCTCCATTGAACTAAAACTCCGTTTATCGCGACAAGAGGCAGGGACATTCACGCAATGCGTAAATACTTCACTATAGGAAGACAATCTTAGGTTAACTTGTTCCAACACTTCATTTCATCCTGTCATTTGTAAACGATGTCTGTGAAAAACGCTAAAAATAAAATACCAAATGCCGATGGACTGTGGTTAAGGTAACTACTGAAACGTTTCTCTTGTAAACAGTCCCTCAGGAGTATTGTAGCACAATCAGCAATGGCTGAAGTAATAATTCTGCCATATTCCTGCACAAATGTAGATGTTTCTTTACTCACATAACAGACTCACATAACATGTTATAATGACATGGTGACTAGTTTCTCTTCCCCTGCGGACCTTCAATGAAACTTGATGCTAGAAACTGGCTACATTTTATAATTAGAATCGTATTGTAATTCCCCAATGCCTAATTATTTGGACATGGGCAATATCTTATACGCAAAGCAGAGCATGTCTGTATTTAATTGGATGAATCTCTGTGAAATAATACGAATAGACATATAAATTCAAATCTGGTATCTAAAATCCTCCGGGACTAAATTCCTGAGGCCGTTTTTAGTAACGTAGCTAATCATCTCATATTAAAAGTAAAGTAAAGTAAATTTTCTTCGGCCGCTAGGCCAGGGATTACGCACAAAGTCTGACGACTTATTTCCAGTGCGGTTCCCCCAGAACTTTACTCCCCAGAGGAAACTCCAGTACTCATTTAGCTACCACTTAAGGATGCAAGGATGCGCCCTGGCTGGCCCCTTTAAAGCATTCGTGCCGAAACGAAAACTGCCCTGTGAATGTGAGGATCGAACCCACGACCTACAGGAGATGTGAATTCAATGCAACCACTACACCAAGGTGGAACGTTGGTGTGTATCATATTATTTAAAGTGCAGAAATAAATGGAGAAGTAGGGTAGGCGAGGCACTAGAAATACAATCTACAATAATGAAGCCATACAGCCGGTGACTTGCATTGTCATTCCGACAATTAGGTATCCGTTGCGTATCCGTGAAATTACCGTTGCGTAAATTGACTTGCTGACCTAACCTGTGTACTGTACTGACCTTGATATATCTGTATATGATACACCTGATTTTGGATCCAGAGGATGGTTACACCTCAAACAAGCGATTCTTCCGGCGAAGAATCAGATTCTATAGCATTAATATCGGATCGCGGAACCGGTACGGGTACGGCAGATACAACGGCCTCAGCGACGAACACATCCGATATCGAATTACTGCGCGCAGTGCCGAGAGGCAAGCAGAAAACTAAATCCCCAAAGAAACGACCTATAACCAAGGCGATTCGGAACGACACCAAAGCCGCAACTGGCACCGGACGGGGGCCTACACTGGCACCGACGGATAAACGGAAATCATCCCGAGTTATCAAGAAACCAAATGAATCCCCAACAATCCGCAACAGTTCCCAGAGGCCTACTACTACCGGGACCGGATGCATGCCGTTGGCTTCACCTAAAACTCACACTCCGACCTCGGAGTTTGAGCAGTCTGGAGCAACGGCCAACGATACAGGGAACGATTCGAGTAGTATTTGCCCTCACTGTAATAAGAAAGTTGGGTCAACAAACCCATTACGCTGTGATATTTGCGTTAAACTGATTCATTGTTCTTGTTTGAATATAACCGAGATTGAAGCTACTCTGATATCAAAGTGCAAAAACTGCAAAATAATGTGCAACCTGTGCGACTCCGACGGGAAATCATTCAGTCGTCACTCAACAAGTTTGGTGGAAGAGGTTAAACAGGTGGTCGTTTCACAGATGACAGGGTTTAGCGACAGTCTGGATACATTGCGAAAGGAGGTCCGCGAGCTAAAAACTGGTGGACGGGCCGACAATCCCGAGTTCGAGGAGGTCTCGGACTTGGACATGGACGAGGAGGATGGAATCGAGTGGATTATCCCGAAGGATAAATGGCGCTCGAAAACAAAAAGGAAGAAAGCCCCAGCACCATTCGCACAAGTAGTGCAGGATTCGGTACGAGAGGCTTTAGAAATACAGACGAAACATGATCAAGTTAAGAGAGAAGTTATAGTCTCCCGATTGGAGGAATCTAAATCCCCGAAGGATGAAAGGAAGACTATCTCCGATATCTGCACCGTGGCAGGTGTAAGCCCAAATACAGTTACAGACATAGTTCGCCTTGGTCGACCGGTGGATAAAAGGAACAGGTTGTTAAAAGTGACCTTCACTACAGAACAAGATGCCAGAGACTTTCGGGTAGGTTTCGATGATTCGAAAAGCTCGGAGACTCCATCCATATACGATAAACTTACGGTACGCCCGAGCCGGACAGAGGAAACCGAACGCCATATCCGTTCTCAACGGAAGATAGTGAGTCGAATGAACAAAGAGATAAAAGATAGCGATGAGGACAATACTACTTCCAGCTACAGCATCCGCCCCGATGGTGCGATATGGAAGTTCGTAAAGCAGGACGATGGTTACTGGAGACGTGATCGCTCTTGGAAACAGGAGCGGGAAAACGAGTAAGGGGAGAAACGCGCCAGATTTATCAGCGCAAACAGTCGAACGCAACCAAATCCGACTCACGGCGAAATGAACAACCCAAATCTGGTAATCGCTACCACAAGCGAAATAATCAATCTGCCCCTAAGGCGCTACTTAACTGCTGCTTGATAAATGCGCGTTCAGTTTGTAACAAACTGAGCGATCTAGAATCGCTGCTATGTCCACCAAATTATGATATAGTAGGAGTGACAGAATCATGGCTACGTGATTCTGTGACGGACCAAATGATAAACGGTGAAAATAAATATGATGTTTTTAGAAATGACAGAATTGGTAAAATTGGTGGCGGTGCAGCGCTGCTAATTCGAAACAGCATTAAATGTCGCAAAGTGGAAAGTTTCGATACTGAATGTCTGGCTACAGAGGCCGATGTAGTGGCTGTTGATCTTTTAGGTAAAAACCCGTCTCGTATAATCAGTGTCTATCGTCCCCGACCTAACTTACCTTCTGATTCTATATTGTGCAATTTGTTAGCGAAATTATGCGACATTGAAACGCCGTGTACTATTATTGGCGATTTTAATTTACCTTTAGTTAAATGGGAAGAATCTGAATTTCCCGACACAGATATATATAACGTGTTTTCAACGTTTGTTTTGGAAGCTGGTTTATCTCAGCTCCAGTTCAGCCCTACACGTGGCAATAACGTGTTAGATTTAGTGTTTACCACAGATCAATTCTATATTTCTAACATTGCAGTTACGGTACCATTCGCAACTAGCGACCATAGTACAGTTACTTTTAATCTTTTAGGACCTAATCCAGTTTCCACCGAGAACCGGGAATGCCACGGATTTTACGATTTTAAACATGCTGATTACGCAGATTTTACTAACTACATCGACAGTTGCGATTGGTCTAATATATATCTAACGTGTAATACAGTAGAGGATTTTTGGAATGCTTTTTCTTGTAAACTAAAAACGGGTATTGATCAGTTTGTGCCTTTTAAACAATTTAAATCAATCATCAAACCCCACCCCGAACATATTCGTGTTTTACAGCGCAAAAAAAAACAGCTGTGGCGTCGCCGGCACACAACCGGGGGCAAAATAGCATATGATCAATGTGCTAAAGAAGTTTCTAAGGAAATCTTCCGTGCGGCTTGCATAAAGGAGAATAAAATTTTATCTTCCGAAAATAAGAGTACCCTTTTCAATTACGTTAATTCCAAGCGTAAAGGAAAGTCGGAAATTGCCCCTCTGAAACATAAGGGGGATATAGTGGTAGATGATTTGATAAAAGCCCGTATTTTCGCTGAAGTATTAAGCGAAAATATTAATTTAGATAATGATAATATACCTAGTTTTAAACGTAGGATTGATTCTATAACCAATTTATCAAAAGTTGATTTCTGTCCCGTTACAGTATATGCTTTGCTTAGGAAACTTAAAAAAAAGACCAGCCGTACACCTGACGGATTACCGAACATTCTCTTCGCAAATTTGTCTCGCTGCATTGCGGCACCATTATCGGCACTTTTCAAAATTTCTTTTGAATATCACGCGTTACCGACGATATGGCTTACAGCCAATGTCATTCCGATATACAAAAAGGGAAATCCGTCAGACCCGTACAATTACAGGCCAGTCTCATTAACATGTGTAGCGTGCAAATTAATGGAATCGTGTATAAAGTTTGAAATAGTAAATTATTTGTTTAAACATGGTTTAATATGTAAGGCACAACACGGCTTTTTAAAAAAACGCTCTACTTGTTCTCAACTTATTGAATGTGTAAAAGATTGGTGCAATTTTCTAGACCGTAAGAAATCCTTTGATGTGATATACATAGACTATGTATGCCAAGGCTTTTGATTCTATTATACATTCAAAGCTATTGATTAAATTGTCTAGTTATGGGATTTCGGGCGACCTATTATCTTGGCTATCGGCATTTCTCAGTAACAGAACCCAAAGAATAGTTGTAGGAGATAAATATTCCGACTACTGTCGGGTCGTATCCGGAACAATACAGGGCAGTGTCCTCGGACCGGTTGTGTTCCTGATATACATAAACGACTTACCACCGCTTTTGGACAGGGATAACATGTCCTGCCGTTTATTTGCCGATGATGTCAAGCTATATGGTCCGTCCAATGAAAGTCATAGTCTGAACGCTAGCCTCTCTAGGTTAGAGACCTGGGCCAACCTTTGGCAGCTAAATATAGCCCCGGATAAATGTATGGTTCTACATATAGGTGCAAATAATAATAATTACAATTATGTGCTAGGCAATAAAGTGATAAAGAAGGTGACGAAATGTAAAGATTTAGGTATTATTATATCTGCGGATTTGAAGTTTGATAAATACTGTAAACAACAGTGTACAAAGGCTTTTAACATAACTAATATGATATTTCGTTGCTTTAAGACTAGCAATAAAGGTGCAATATTAACAGCCTATAAATCATACGTTAGACCGATTCTAGAATACTGTACACCAGTATGGTCGCCTTTTTCATTAGGCAGTATTGATCTTGTGGAGAGTGTCCAGCGATATTTTACACGTAGATTGTATAGCCGTTGCAATATTAGTTACAAACCGTACATACATAGAATACAACACCTTAATTTACAACCGCTGGAAGTCCGACGATATATTTTTGATCTAAAGTTACTTTTCAGTATAGAGAGAAATTTAGTTGATTTAGATTTTGGTGCGCTATTTAGCTATACTAACCGTCCGGGTCTGCGTGGCCACTCTCACAAGTTAAATGTACCTAGATGTAGATTAATTATATCTAAAAACTCATTTACCAGCCGTGTTGTGCCAGTCTGGAATGATTTGCCAGAAGATATAGTAGATTCCAGAACACTTGTCAGTTTTGCGACCAAGCTCAAGAACCACGATTTCCTACCAATTTGCAAATTTAATCGACCACTAATCGGTCGCTCGTAATAAACGTTTCTGGGTTCTACGGTATGTACAGTTCATTTTATTCGTATTTCTTTTTAATTTTTTTTTTAAGCTGATGTAAATTTTAATGTTTAGTGATTTTAAATTTTGTTTTTTATTAACCCCCGTAAGCGCTGATACGCCTGGGTGGTTTTTCTCCCTCCACTAATTATGTTTTATCTTACTTCACGTGCAACAAATAGTTATAATATGATGTAATAAAGGAGTGTTGACTAATAAATAATCTCTGATGCTGTCGAAGTCGGCAGAGTAAATCAGATTTGGGATGATTTAATACCAGGTTATTGGTTCAAAGGAAAATGGAAGACCATATTTGTAATAGTTTCAGCATGTAAATAGGCTAGTATTGGTGATCGCTTTTTTAACAAATCCTCAAAAAAAAACATTAATTACTGAGAAACATAAACTACAACTCCTCCTAAAACATCCTCGGTATATATAACCATATAGTAATACTACTAGGATCGGCATGCTCCATTGCAGCTGCATTTTTAAGAATGCTGTGCCGGCTTGTCGACAAAATTGCGCCACCACAACTCCCTATCACCCATGACACTTGCTAGATCATCCGCATCTTCAAGGCCAGTGTCCTTTAAGATGCGTCTCAAGAAAGTCATGGGCTGTCTACTATGCCTGTTTACTCCGTGAGGCCGCCAAAGTACAAGATTATGCACTGGCTGGTCCTCACGGCGAAAGCAATGCCCTGCAAAGCGGAGGCGACTTTGTTCTAGTGTCAAACTTGGGGGAACCAATCAGACACCTCCAATGTTATATAGTGTCTGGTTGGGGATGTGTGCATTGTATTTGACACAATGAACCCGGCGTAGCATTCTTGTGAATGTAGTTTATGTAGTAATAGTAATAAACATGCTATTGTTGATAATATTTGATAATTACAATGACAGCTGGGGAGTATTTTAATAAGTATTTTAAGATGCTAAGACTAGGGTTTTTAAAAAACATTAACATCTTTTAAAACAATGTTTTTTTGTTTTTTTGTGATTTTTTTTGTTTGACCACGAAAATGAACATTAACATCTTTTAAAACAATGTTTTTTTGTTCTTTTCTGATTTTTTTTGTTTGACCACGAAAAAAGTACAATAGGCCTCATTCTTTAAGCAGTTGTATGCCTATTAATCAAATAGTACATTAGTCTCAATTTATTGTCCTGTCCTGTTCTCGGCTATTCTTGACTATTACTCATCTGCTCATCAGTTTCCTGGCAACTGTCCTCATCCTGAATCTCTCTCGTCTTTGTCTTCCTCACCACTACTCCAGTCGGGGAGAAGTTAAAATTCCAACTAAGTTGAAAATTAAACTTTATTTTCTAATTTCAACGGTTAAGTTGTAAAATCAACTCTAATATGGTAGAAGGCGTTACAGAAGGGGTGTTTTTATTGTTTTAATGGCTGTAACTCTAAAAATTAACCACCATTACATACCTCATGCGTATTCCTGTGCAATTTGTTAACAGCAATGGATACTACTAGATACTACTGAACTTGCTGCGCCAAAATATTGTTGGGCTAGAAACAATTGAATAAGGGGTAACAAGGTGCCCTGAATCGAGTGGCGGTGTGTGTTTGTTGTAAAAATGTGACGAAGCGGTCGGGTTTAAGTAAGTAAGCAAATTTTGATTATAAGCTGTTATTGGTTGCTACATATTTGATTGACATCACTACAAAGTGATCTGAGATATTCTTATTTTGGTTTCTGTGGTGGGTGATTTTCCATCCATTCAACATGGATGACACTACAAATAACTAAATTAATGATGATAAAGATGGTTAAAATTCTGTTCACAAATCCAAACTCGGCAGAATGTCTGACCGGTATACGCTTGTATCGCAGCATACTTCATTAATTTAAATACTTAATTAATACAATAATAATTATAATAAACACAATTGTAATATTCAGTAGCCTGCTACCGATTATTATAGAACCGGCTGACCGGTCGGTATTATAGGTTTAGTGGTATTATTATAAATATAATCTGTAGGCCGTACAGTACTGCCGTACTCAAAGCCAAATGTGCAAAGTACTGGAGATTTAATGTGTAATTGAATCGATCGAAAATCACTGTCAATAGAAACCAAGATAAGAAATTATTAGATCACTTTGTAGTGACTTCAAAACTGGAGCAGCCAATCACAGCCGATTTTCAAAATTGGCTTCCCACGCTTACTGTACTTAAACAGTATTCGGGCCAGGTCACTCAAAAAACGCCCATGTGACTATGTCTGTAATTTTTCCACCGAAATTTTGTGCAGGAAAAACACCACAGTGTTTGAAAGCTTTTACTATAAATTTAAAGTTTTATAATAATCTGTGTACCTTTATATAAGTTCATTAAATATACGGTGTGTTATTTATTGTCATAATTATTTAGTTTTAATATTCATGTAATATTAATATACATTCAATATGAATGTCACCACAGGTACCGCTACCTGTTTATTCCCGTGTCATTGTCTATGGACGGCCGATGACTGCCAGTCTCGTCACCATCACCCCTCCATATCTGGACTGATGAGTTTTTTTAGATCACCCCGAAGACAACAGAGGAATCGCTATGAATATTTTTTGACAAACTGACTCATTTCGTTAATATGAAACAGGTACCGGTATTTATGAAGTTCTGATCGCATGGGCAGCCTTGAATTGGCTTTCTAGGATTTGGAAGTCACCGAGAATTAATCGGAAACTTAAGGTCCGATTATTTAGAGCAGCAGTAGTTCCAGTACTCCTCTACGGGAGTCCATGCTGGGCTCTAACTGCTGAGGACACCAAATCTCTGGATGGCACATTCACAAGAATGCTACGCCGGGTTCATTGTGTCAAGTACAATGCACACATCTCCAACCAGACACTATATAACATTGGAGGTGTCTCATTGGTTCCCCCAAGCTTGACACTAGAACAAAATCGCCTCCGCTTTGCAGGACATTGCTTTCGCCGTGAGGACCAGCCAGTGCATAATCTTGTACTTTGGCAGCCTCATGGAGTGAATAAGCATGGTGGACAGCCCATGACTTTCTTGAGACGCATGTTAAAGGACACTGGCCTTGAAGATGCGGATGATCTAGCAATTGTCATGGGTGATAGGGAGTTGTGGCGGTGCAATTTTGTCGCTAAGCCGGCACAGCATTCTTAAAAATGCAGCTGCAATGCAGCATGCCGATTCTAGTAGAAGTAGATAGCAGGTGTACTTTTGTGGTAACCAATGACGGCGAGCTGTAAAGTTACGGCGTCATTCTGGTTACCACGCAAACAATAGGTGTCATTTATAATTAATTGCCTGACAGCCAGACATATAAGTCAACTGCATTACCTACCGGTAGGCGGGGTATAGAGTAGGTATTAATAACCGGTAGGGCCTAGCTATATTATTATAACACGGCTCCAAACGACACAATATATATAAGCTAACTTATTTATAACATAACTTATGTCATTTTTACATTTATTTATACAGCAACTAATTTAATTTGTGCAATTTCTATCACTTAAAATGTATATGTACAATCATTTTGTAATGTTACAATTTTGGAATAAAACTACATACATACTTGTTGCATAGTACTTTACAGTGTTCTGATCCTCGTGGCTTTATTTTCACTCACTCACTAACGTTCGTTCGTGTAACAAAGCCCCTCGGATCATCACACTGTAAAGTGCTACTTTACACACAAGTATGTAAATAGTTATTACTATGGGTTATTGTGTTGTTGTTCCGGAATAAATATAAATAAATAGCTAATAACATGTATTTGTACATAAACTTGGGTCAACTTCTACTTCATTTCTATATTATCATTATAGAAATACTTTAACATCCACAACAATAATGCAGCTTTTAGGAATTTAAGGATCAGTACCTATAGTTTTCATCTATTTAATTAAATTATATAGATATTAGATATTTTGATTCTCAATTTATTATTATCTGTTTTTTTTCCCATTACACATTTTATTCTGGCACTCTATGTTAGTTAGGAGCCGAGATTTTTTTACGGCTCTACTAAAAGGCAATTTAGAAATATTTTTCCACATTTCTCATTGGCGGGTTTTAATGTTGTTCCCACAAGATTGTAAACTAAGTCTGTGATTGGCTAATGTAAGAGGAACATTCACAGTTATAGAGATTTTAAGAGCACCAACTTTGAAGAGAAAACAATTATTTATTTTTATTTGTTTATTTTGTGGTCAACAGTAATTGCTATTTGATAATAATGTCTTAAATTGATTTCCATTTTAAAAACCCTCAACACTTCAAATGGCAACTTTTCTATATTGTTTGCTGTTGCTGTACGATAGATATTATCCTTCCACATTACTTTATTGCTTTCAAGTTGTTATTAAAAATAAAGGAAAAAATTAATTACCCTCACACACGCCACTTTTTATATTTTGTATGCAGATAACAGTTGGGGCGTCCTCAACCCTAATTCAAACAATCATTAAAACGCCATTGTAATGGGCCAATGTGTAGTATACCAAAAATATATAAATTCTTCATTAATAATTTGTAATAAAATTCCGACTGAAAACTGAAAACCTGGTAATCTTCACGTGGGTGTTGTAATTTCCGAAAATCCAGTAAATTTCACAAATTATGACTTATGGAGTTTATTTAGCTTTGAGAACTTCCATATGATACCGCCAATTTTTGCCCCGGAGTTTTTGATGAAAACTATAAACTAAATAATCAACAAATAAAAGTAAAAATAGTCAACGTTATCTTATTGATTCTAATAATACAATGATACAGTAGAAATCGATTACACATGCAATCAATGTAAACATTATAATATAACCAAAACTACAAATACAATTAAGGCACAAAAAAGACGTGGTTCGGGGGGGGGGGGGGGGGGGTGTAGGTTATTATGTTCCAATGCGGTGGGGTTTTATATGGGCCGTGGACCACCTCGTAGAGTCAATCGTTGTTAGTGAGTAAGGGGTCCACGATCTCCATAATGGAGGCCGCATTGCCGACCAGGATGGCGATTGCCAGCCTTTGCAGGAGGAAGCGGTGAGATCGGGGCTCCTGGGTAACAGAGTGGAGTTTTGCCCCGATCTCCTTCAGGAACTCGGATGTTTCTGGGCCTGGGCGGCCCAAGGTCTCGTAGGCTACCGGGTGGAAGAGGTAGCGTACCCCGGTCCATGAGTTCCTGGCAGGCATGTCTGGGTAACTGTAGCCGGTTGAAGACCTCACAAAAACTCAATCTGAGGTCTAGAATTTCAGAAGGCATTCGGAGGGAATATCAGTTACTTTTAAAATGTTTTCATTTGCAGTCAAGTTCATCTTGAATAGTTAAAAATAACGAAGTGAGATGTTTTCACTTTCAGACATAACATAAAGTAATAATATTGGATTAGTTATACCGTAGTGATTTTAAAAGGCGAAATTAGCACAAGTTTTACAATTTTATTTATTTCTTTCAGAATACATTAATGTTTATTAGATATAGCACTGGATATTTATATTTCAATATTTTAATATTATTAATTATAATTAATAATAATATTAATATTTTATATATTATTAATTATTAAAATATTGCAAGAATAGACTAGACATCTCTAAATCAGACAAAGTTATTAGCATGACAAAATCGTAACGACAACAACTATTTCCAAAAATTGCCCCACCTCCTCATAACAATGTCAGTTCGCTAAGACTCCGCCAACTAAGTGGCTCGCCCCACTTAATTAATTACTATAATAGTTATTTATTGTATCTACATTCGTTTTATACAAGACCTAAATTATACCGGATCAACTAATAATGTACAATAATAACAACCGCGATTTCAGCTTGTAATATTTAGCTGCTGGTATATAAACACAAGCCGGGAGCAGCTGGCAGCGGTTTGGTGTTATATTGAGGGACATTTCTGATTAATATTGCTAGCTGTGTGGTCAATTAAACTGCAAACATATTTATTGATTTAATAATTTCTTAAATCAATAAATTAACCAGAAAAAAAACAAGGCATATTAAAGAGATACATAAGTAAATAACTAAAAATACCGTATATGGAAATATATGGCACACTGCAGATAGATAGTCATTCTACTCAATGATAATATATTTCTGTTTCCAGTCCAGTCCGTAACCGATATATGATTTTAGAATTTACTAAATGTATAACATCGCTAACTTTACTCATGTAGTAAATTCTAAAATTTAGAATTAATTGTACAGTAGGAAACTACATAAAATCGTGTATGAATAATACTGAACAAATTCAAATGCTAAAGAGTATTTTATTTTTAATTTCCTACTGCTTTCCATGTAAATGCAATATTTTTGACAAGGATATTCTCCAATATAATTGACAGATAATTTAATTTATCTTGGGTCATAAGTTCCATGTAAGTAACAATGCACCTTGATGAATAATTGAACTATTTTTGGATGTAACTGGTTCAGCTCGAATGACAGGATGTTGTGTTAATGACACCCTCGCCCTTACCAAACATAACGCAACCACTAGAGGCCTATAATTATTATTTGAAGATGTAATGATATAGTTGTATAGGTACATGTATGGTCCATGGTGGTACCCTGAGGGTTCCACCTTGGTGTAGGGGTTGCATTCAATTCACATCTCCCGTAGGTTGTGGGTTCGATCCTCTCATTGGCCAGGCTGGGTAGTTTTTGTATTATTTATTTCCCGGGTGAGAACAAAACAATGACCCAATACCCAAAGAACTGGACTAAAGGACTGTACTAAACATGTCAACATGTGTTAACTTTTGTTCATTGTTTTGATTACTCCAACACGCCTGTAACCTGCTCCTTTACTAACCTGTTCCTTTAAATGGCAATGGGACCTACCGCTCTTTGGAACCTAACGCGACTTTACCTTTACCTCTTTGGTATTTGTTTTTTACTCACTCTTTATTTGCCTGCTTTGTGGCAGTGTTTGTTGTATGTATAGCATATGGCACTAACTAACTCTAACCAAAATATAGAAACCAAACCTGTAAAAAAATCAAGCAAACCAAACTTAAAGGACGCGTTGGTTGTATGTATATTGTATAGTGTCTGGAAGCCTCTAACACGTCCCATAACTTTTACTTAACATTAAGTTCGTAACAAAAACTATGTACACTTGTGCGTGCAGGACAAGTACAAGAACTTTTGCGGATTTTTTTGGGTATTTTAGATTTCTTTCCTTTTCCTCTGCATACTACTGTACACACTGCGGGTGAGTGAGTAGGTTTCTGTAGAGAAGAATATTTATTTTTGGAGTCGGCTATATTGCTGCACAGAGTAAACTTGTACATTTTGTCAAACTAATAAATGTTTATAAACTTTCAAGTTTGCTTGGTGGGTTGGAGGATTAGCAATACAAACGACATCAATGTATTTTAAAGTTTTATCTAAAACATTTAAGGATCCTCAAAAAAATTTAGAAAATCAAAAAATCAACCTTGTAACCCTATCCTACCTTATATCGTATGATTGAAGTTCTCATTTATCCTGTTGTAAGATGACTTGAGAGAGTGTGAGAGAGCAGTTTAACATACACTGCAGTACACATCTCACACTCTTACTCTGGTACTTCTCGGGGTACGAGGACAATCACCGGTTGTTCAGGACATCCATAGATACTAGATAGATCTTATTAAACCCCCTACTGTAGGGCAAAGCCTATAATTAAATTTCTTCATTTAATCTCAGCAGACAGCTTCCTTAAATCGTAGAGATGCCTATCTCTATATATTTGTTCTGGGTTATTTAATTTTCCAAAGAATTAATTAGGCCAGCTGCCAGGTGGGAAAGGGCAGGTGCATTTATTATGAGCAAAAATGAACAACAGTGAAACAAAAATTGGAAACAATGAGCAATTGATATTCGTAGATTTCACTCGAATTAGCACACTGTGTGTGTTGTGTATCGTATATGTAAAAAGTTATAACACACAAAGTATATGAGTAGTTATTTTTACCTGGGTACTCTAGTTTCATGCATTGTGATGTAGTCAACCCTTTCTGGTTTAGTGAGGCCACAAAAGTGATCAATAAACAGCGGCCTTGGCTATTAACCGGTAACCATTATGGACATAATTTTAACATTTTTTGACAATTTAAAATCCACCACCATATGGTTGATGTTGGCTCGGATGACGCATTTACGCCGGACACGGACATGTTTGTATCTTAGTTCCCAACTTGCGAACTCCCCATGTGTATTCACTCACTACAGTATTTTGACATTAGTTTGCACTCCATTAACGTAATGTCTCCCATATACTTTGCAAGAACTACCACTAGAGACGGGCCTAGCGGCCCGTGAAGCAAGTCGTAGGAGACAGTACGAGTCAAGTAAAAGCTTTTTGTTCTGTCTGATAATAAATTAGTGTGAGGGTAGTCCCGGTGGTGTACGAGAAATTTTCTAGACAACTTCAAACTATAATTGTTATGTTGTAATCATCTAATGAATTATAAAAGCTGTTGTGATCATAGAAGATAGAGAGCAGTTAGCGAAATTATTAATTTGTTCTATCGGATAGAGTAGTCGGAGTCTCAGAGAGGAGTCGAGGTGTCAATTGATTAATAATAATAACAGCGTGTCATGAATTCAATACAATCGCGCACAAGAAGTAGTAATACGACAAATTCGTTCTTATTTTTGTAATAAATAAAACAAGTTGAGATGTTTCAATGTAAACCGCGATTAACAATTTACACTTTTCAATGTAAACCACGATATTAATTAAATACAACAATTATATTATTATTATAACAGAGTACATTTCAGTACACTTAGTACCAGATAGTCAACATAAGTATTCTGTCAAACTAAAGTTCAATCAGTTGGCCTGCCACATAACACAGCACAGTGAGTAACCTTGTAGATATTGCATATGATTCACTAGGTGGGATAAATATTTCTCCATTTGACGCAACACCGCCGCGGCCGCTATGAGGGAGGTGAATACCGCGGCCGCTCCTAAAGCCGCAGGCCATCGCTAACTATATAGGTTAACTTGGGATTCTGGGGGACTTTTCGATGAAGGAACAGACCAAATTTTTTTATTTTCTCACCAGGGGAGCGGCTCGGAATTCTAAGATATTAGCAACTCTAACATTATTAAATCTAACCCTTCGACGGACACGGCGGACAAAAATCCGTCATTTTTTCGACAATTTTAAAATTTTTTTGAAAGGCGCTCTACAGTGGCTCGAAAAAACCCTAGGTTATTGCTTAGCCGACGCCGGGATACGATAGAAGGGATTAATTAGTGAATTCGTTTTTTTTTTCAAAAAAGATTACCACGCCTTTTTTCCGAAAATGTCCGTCAAAGTTGAAAAAACGGACAAAATGACTTTGCGGGACCCGCTATAACTCGGCTAATATTAATCGTACGGGGACGAAAGTAACGCGGTTGGAAAGGGGAAGAGTGGTACTACCTTCGTATCGAATGGGGGTAAGATATTTATTAAAATTTCGTGTGGAAAAAGGGGCTGTAAATTTGTACGTTTTTGTCCGTCTTTTTTCGAAATTTTATTTCCGAAATGTTTAATTCGACAACGCGGGTAGGAATCCACTAATTCTTTTATGAAACTCGTAGAAGACCATTGGGGCTACGTTCCTATCGAATGGGGGTACAAAAAATATGTCGCAATAGGGGCCAAAAAGGGCCAGAATTTGTAAAGTAGTTTTTATCGAATAATTTTTTATTTTTAACTTTAGTTGGTTAAGGTACATTCTATACAGTCAATATCCATACGGGGAATTCAAATATGCTATCGGTTTTGCTCCAAGGATGATATTAAAAAAATGAGGGCCAAAATTATAATTTCGCGCTTCAAACTTGCTTCGCGGGAAATCGTCTAGCTCGAAAACTACTTAACTTACGGGAGATTTGTTTACACAGACTTATAGTGCGTTAAATTATCTATCTAACAGCGTTAATCACAGCGCCGGAGGTATTATAAAACTGGAGCGGCAGGCGATCGTGTGAAATATAATATTTATAAAAAGGGACGAAAAATTTTTTTTTTATCAAATCGCTATTCCATTATAATTTAGCGTATTGCGCCAAAAGTACCTGTAAAAAGTATGAAATTAACTCCGCTATCTTTTATCTTAACATATATAATTAAAATTACGAATTTTAAGGGTCGAAAAATATCGCGTTATTTTGGCCCTTTTTTTAAATTTTTTTGGGGCCAAAAATAACCCCTTCTCAAAAGATTAAGAAAAAAATTACGGCAAAGAATATACCAATTTTATTGAATTTGGACCACCAGAACCGAAGTTAGAGTGATTTTAGTGAAAAAATAAAAATATTTTTTTTTGCAAAAAAATTAAGAATGGTCAGGTCAATATTGGATTTCGAACCCGCGAACTTAGGTTTCATTAACGTGATTGATAACCACTAGACTATGTGACCAAGAGAATTTGAAATTTTCGAGTGACTATTTTTAAACATCAATAACTTCGGTTCTATAGGGCCGTTTAATCTGAAACTTTTTTCATTGGATAGAGGATAGATTGTAGTGTGTGAAATAGGATAAAACTTGGGAAAAGACTTATGTGCACTTAGTGCAAAATGCACTTAAATAGTGAACATTTTTTCGATATTTCAAACACTATTATTATATATATATATTATTATATTTACTATATTGGATTAAAATGTAGTTTGGAATGATTTCTAACTATAATCGTAACATTTGTTTAACTTTTTATGTCTATAAAGTGACTTAAAATGTCCATGAATATGGTCCAAAATCGCAAATCCAGATTTATTAAATTGGATTTTTGACACTTTTAGCGACTGACACTTGATCATACACCATCGTAGATCGGTAGAGGATAAACATAAGTTTGTTAAATAAGAGCCACCATTACGATCTGCTAAATTGCATTTGTACAAATAAGTGTGCAAAAGTGCAAATTTTTTAATAAGGTCAAATTATATAGTATTGGGTTATTTTCTTTACAGATACTTTATTTTCATATTAATATGTTGTTTGAACCTTACTGAGCGCATTAGGGGATATGCGTACAAATAACCGGCCCTTATGAGGCTTCGATTGGGTAAATTAATAAAACATAAGGTTGTATAGTATAATATTCTAAAAACCAGTGTGATATTAAATGCACTTTAAATAATAAATAGAAATCAAATAACAATTGGACCACACAATTAAAAACTCGCACAATTTTGTACTTATTATATCGCTTCAAAGTAATTCAACAGTGGATATTTGGGGGAAGGGGGAAGTTACAGTGTGCATTCGGGGGAAGTTTGGAGAACTGCATTTATGCAGTGAATCCAAACTTCCCCCTTTGATATATCATACCTAAGACATGCTAGGGTGACGGGGAAATATTTGTTACTGTCACACTTTGCTTCCATTTATCCTATCCTTTATTATTACCCCAGTCAGATAAGAGATAATAAATCAGTAAAAACTAAACTAAACTGTCTTTCATGCAAACAAATTTCTAACTAAAGACGGGTGAATGACCATGACCATGGAAATAATTTTAAATATAATTGTATATCAACTATTTGGGGAGGCTTCCAAGTTAAACCCGAAAACAATTATTTAGTTACATATATGGTAAATAACGTTGTATGTTCTTCTTCCTCTCATAATAAAATATAAATGAAATATCTCAGATCGCTATGCCCTGTAACATTTCACAACCAAAATATTTAAGTGTGAAAAGTGTAGGCCTACCACACTCCGCCCAAACAACCGCAAACGCATAGCCAACAAATTTAACAAAAGGTTACATACATGTTGGGTTCATGACGAGATGAGTGAAAATTGATCGCGTAATATAAAGTAAAAAATTAAGAGACGGGCTGGCTCTCCTCCACTTTCTTACCCAATGGATATGTTGTTGTAATAATCTAATATTGGGGCGGCTTTCTCTCGGAGGAGCTATCAGCTGGGTAACAGTTGATGTTTACTTATTGTC
>JAUCBJ010000884.1:0-11041 GCA_032718475.1 Nemertoderma westbladi | reverse complement strand
ATGAGACAAAATGTATAATTAGTTGGAAGAAAACAAATGTGATTGTGTCGCCGATAACCACAGGACACTACGCAAACTTTGGGCCTAGCGTAATCCATGAAATTCTAGGCAACTTCATGATTGTCAGGATAGAGAAGAAACAAGTAAATTCATAATCCAAATATAGAAATCCAAATAAAATAATAAGCGCATCCTATTAGGATCCAAAGGAATGGACGTTGCTTTAATGCAGTACTGTACTAGAGGGCCTACTGGGTGACTATACTTATTATCGATTTTCCAACATCGATTTTTCTACTATTATTATTTTGTAATAAGAGAATTGTGTGCCTTATTTTCTTTGATATTTAATGCTTTCAAAGTGGTGTATGGGGGGGTGGGGGGGGGTTGCTGGTTGTAACCAACATTACCGTTTTTTTTATAATTATTGGTAAATATACCGAAAGTCGTTACAAAATGCTTTAGTGATATGAGAAATCCTGTGGAAAATTTTTAAAAGTTAACTATAAACACTTCTCATCATATTTTTAGGCAAGTTTTCATTGATAGTGATATATTATTGCTCGAAGTATGGCAAACGCGTGGAGGACCTTTATGCAACGCATTGTTACTGAATATGGCTTGTCCAAATAGTTCAAAAGTCTCTCAGCCAGATGTCGTTGAATGACACCAAAAATTATTCTCCATTCACTCCATCCAGAGGAGGGAAATCTGCTTGGCATTCTAGGAGTAACTCCCCTGAGTATCTGTGGATTTGCCTCAATGGCTCGCCCAATATAAGATTCTGTATATGAATGATGTGAATGCGGACTTTGTTGTTGCCTTTGATGTGGTATCGGCAGACTCAGTTGTTGTACAGGGGTTACCATGGTATGTGGTTAATAATGTTTGGTGGTAATGTGGATGCACAGCACACCACCACCGAGCTAAAGTTTTCATTATGGGGGTTTTTGTGGTCGTTGATTTGATTTTTGATGCCAGTTTTAATATTTGGTGGAATCTAAACTGTATGTCTTTCGGTCTGTCTGTCTTGCATTTTAATGGACTGACTGGCATACCCAGACATGGAGATAGGGATAACTCGAGTACTAATATAAATCTCGCTAAGGGCTAAAGTGATGTGATTTAGTTTAAATAGCCTTTTCAATTTGTAATCATCGTATATTATTACCCTGTTATTTTTCCGGATATTTTAACCCTCGGAACAGGAAAGCCTAGGCTGCGCCTCGGCTAGTTCCTGTTCCTCGGGTTAAAATATCCGGAAAAATAACAGGGTAATAATCAAGTTGTTACTCACTAATCCCGGAAAAATAACAATTACATGTCGTCCATTATTATATATTTACTTCATTGAATTCCGTTTCTAACTTCAAGAAGCTAAATGTTTCTAAAAGGGTTCTGTTTTGGGGAGAGGAAGAAAAAAGGGGCGTGGAAGTTTTGGGGGTTAAAAATATAAATAAATATTAATATTTATTCTTATGGTTCTTCTTAGGTCTAGACTTGTTTATTAGAATGACCCCCATAGTTGGTTAAAGTTGCTATATTATAATAAACAATAGGGCTAAACCTCAATAGCACAAACTTTTATTCGAAATGTTACATAACTCCGTATTTAGAACGTGATGTAGAAATGATAGACAGATGAAATTGTTTAATAAGATAATTCGGTTAGTCCAATAGGTACCGGTCATTCATCTAAAGTTCCTCTTTGATTATAATTGCTTCTATAAGTAATTATCAATTCACGTTTATAATTATAAAGCATAAGAGAATAAGTGCGCACATGTTAGTTAATAGTTGCCACGTGTTACTATGAGGTTGCCAAGGGAAAATTTTTGCGTGGACAGATTATTAAAAAATAACCTGGGTTTTTTAAATTCCCACGAAAAAATCAAACCCAGCGATATGGGAACCTGATTTAATATTATAGTTTGGGAAACAGGATGAAAGGGTAATTCAATTTTTTCAATATATTCTGTCTGGTTGATAGTCGATCTTGTTGACTTTTTTGAGTTTTAATATTTAATAGGCCTATCTATTTTCGTCGTAAGATAACGATTTAATTTTCGAATAACTCGTAGCCCAAGGCGTAATCGTAATCCAGCACTTCATAAGATTACAAGGCTTGTAGTAGTTAATAGTATAATATTTGTATCAATTGAAAATATTTGCTTGTTACATGGGTATTTAATTTGCATGTTTCTAGTTAGTTCAAGAGAAATCAAAGACAGATTAATTATAATAACAAAAACCGTAACTGTAACTGTAAACCAAATCACAAATGTTAAAGAAAACAGTAGTTAAGTAGAAAAATATCTTCTCATTAAATCGATGAAAGACTAAAAATAAAAAATATACACTTTCACAAATTAAAAAGTATTTAAGATTACAACAAAAATTTATATAGAAAAAAAGACATTGATAACTTTATTTTCTCTCTTAATTTCTTATCTTATTAAATTAGTTTGGTGAACCGGAACTTAGATGTTTAAGACTTATTATTGAAAATAATATTGACAGGCGCGTGAAACTGTGCCCCCTGCAACAAGCTACTCATGAATTCAGACTTTGTTGATGGAATCTCGATATTCGTTTCTTGACAAACTGTCTCGACTATTTCGTGACACTCATTTCCTCCGCTACTCTTCGAAACTTCTCGCCCTTATACACATTGACTCAATATCGTACTCAAGGATCGCTGAGTAGTAGTCGATGGTCGGATGTAAGACGTCGTTGTTCCCAGATTCGCATGTCCCAACTGTATTTGGGCGAAATTGGATGGCTGTCCAGAATCAACTATAGCCTACGCCTGCGCCGCCGTCTTCCAATAACTCATCGGTGTAATCTTTCGATTATCTGTTGTCAATCCTGCACGGCCGAACAGATCCCTTAATATAGTGGGGAAGGTGTGTTTTCCAACCGGTTGCACGGTGTACCAACTATCATCACAATTGGCCGGTACGGTTGGTTTGGGACGAACCCAAAATGGTGCTCCCTTGTCCATCTTCCCATCCGGAAATCTATGTTTAATGTAACACTCGAATAGAGTCACAGGACAACAAGTGCGAACTTCGGGAAACTCGAAAGCTTTCACAGGGAATTTTCGAGGAGCAGTAATACCCTTTCGAGTCTTTGTTATCCGCTCTTTCAACTGAAGATAGAACTTATCTTCTTGGACGCAATAATGTTTCTTAATGTCTCCGACACGCATTTGGCGCATTTCTACGCCAGATCTTGTCCCAAACGAGTAGTAAGAACTAGATACAGTGTATCACGCAGCTGATTGGATTTTAAAATCCAAGTAATCCTTTGTCCTTCAATAATCTGAAATCCGACGCCTCTAATGGGTCACTCGAGTTAGCAAGGTTTCCTTTGCCCGATGCTTTTATTTGGGATAGACGGGCCCGGAGAATTTCTTTGGAATGGCTAAAGTCCTTAAAATTAATTTAAGGACATCGCCATTCCCCAAGTCTTTAAAATGACGCAGCAAACCATAGAAGTAACTTCGTAGAGAAGTTGTCTCTAACTTTTCTCAATTTTTCTTCTTGTATTTACGAATAAACCCATGAAAATTAATAGCCAGCACTTGAACAGATTGTTTATCTATATCTTCTGACCATTTAACCAGATGAAGATAATTCTGAAAGGCAGAAACTGATTGCCGAGTTGACTCAGTTGTGTTATGACGCGTTTCCATTAGATACTGGTCATCATCAACATTGTTTTGAGATAGGCGATTGCAAAAACGATCATCAGATGAATTGTGGGGACCACTGACAAGGGGATATGTTTGAGTTTGACTCGCATCTTGATCTTCGACATCCGCTGAACACATTGCTTCCAAATCACCCAAATCTTGACACTCGAAGCCTAGGCCTATTAAATCACTAGGCCTAAGCGATTGCGATTCCATCGATTTAACAAGAATTAGCCAAAAGAAGTACCGGTATAGGTGGGCTTACTCCTTTCCTGTAGCCTATTCACTTCGAATCTAACTCTTAACTCTTGGTACCGTACTAACCCAGTAACCAGAGTAGCCTATCAACTCAACACTGCAACAGCACAACAGGTACCGACCGGTAGGCCTAAAGGCTAGCTTATTTATAGAAGTACAGTCAGTACACAGTAGATATGCAGTAGGCTATATAGAGCAGTACAGCAGTAGACTGGTAGAAGCATGGCTGCCTGTAAGTGATGAAGTGTGCAGAGTGCCAGTAGTGTGCAGAAGTGTGTACAGGTGTAATGTAGCCTATTGTGCATAGCATAGTGTTGTAGTGCAGTGTAGGCAGGTCAAATCAAGGATCTACTGTCCTACCAGCCTGCAGTATGCCTAACGAAAACGAAATAACGCAGGACCTAATGCTGTAGGCTAATGCTGTAATGTAATGCAGTAATGGCAGGATATAATGCAGTAATGATTTGGCCTATAACCTACTACCGGTACCGGTATCAGACAATAAAAGAGCATGTTACTGAATACTACCGGCCTAGGCCTTCTATAATCTACTGTATACCGTACTTGGTACTGCTATACATGTAGTAAGCTGGTAAGCGGGATGGATTCTGAGTTGGGGTTGGTTGGTTATCAAAACAATAAACAAAAGTTAACACATGTCAGCATGAAACGAGATTATGCAGTTAAGTTCAGTGCCCAGTGTAGTTGTTAGTTATTGTAGTCGAATTTATGGTGGGCCCTACCACCTACAGTACTGCGCCTGCGCCCTAACTTCCCATGGGACCTAACAACAGAACAACACTTTGCCAGCAGGCACATCTGTATTCACACACTTAATACTGTAATAGGTCTATGCTACAGATACAGTCAGACACATGTACTGTACATGTGTACAAAGTCGTAAGTAAGTAATACAACTCAGTACAGTAGAGTACAGGACTCTACTGTACTGCTGTATGTATATCACAAATTACATCACATGCACGGCTTGCTTTATAGTGATACAGTACAGCAAGCAGTAATGAGAAAATGATAGTAAAATACCGGTAGGCTTAGGCCTACTACATGTCAATAGAATAAGCCAACAGACAGAAGTTGGAAGGAAGTAGAAAAATAAATGTGTTATTTTTTCCTAGGACTAAAATAACACTATTTTTAGATAGGCTATCATTGCGAATGTGTTATTTTTTCCGGGATTAGTGGGTAACAACATTAAATATTTCTCTAGATGAAATAAAAATATCTGAAATTTTGACTGGCGACCTCTGGGGGTTAGCCCCATACACACCCCCCCCTCCCCCCTTCCCCCTTAATTACTTTGAAATTTAATTGGTAAATCTAAATATACTTTACAGTTCTAAAGATCACCTTTTTATAGGTCAACCCCCTGTATAGACATTGAAGCGAAAATGAAAGTGAATAAATAATAATAGTAACATTTCTCACTAAAATCATATCATGTAACTCTATCACTTACCTAAGCGAGATTTATATGTTGTAACTGATATTTTTACAGTGGGTACCGGTACCTTTACAGATGCTGATAGTGGCGAACATTTGAAAGCGTTTCAGCGCAAATTTATCGCAAGGGAAATAACGTTTTATTTATTGTTTTGGTTAGAAACCACAGCCACTATTACCTGCTCCTTTCCCTTAATATTTTTAATTAAATTAACGCACTAAACACACTTGGTCTTTGCGTACATTTTGCGCCATTGACTCAAAATAATGTAAGAGATTTCAATATCTTTAACGTGATATATTTTACGAAGATTAGCTGCAAATGTGCAATTGCTGTCCTTCGCGAAAAATTAATAAAAATGTAATACTAATGATATTAGTAATATTCGTAAGACATTGCGTTAACCTTGGCAGTCGAACTATATAATATTCGATGAATTTTATAGTCTAACAAAGTAATATTAAATATTTATATTAATTCTCTTATCAACATAACATTAAAAAAAAACAGAAAACCAACGTTTCGTTCAACAGAGCAGAAATACATCAGGGCAGAAATACACGTTAAAGAACCGAAGAAAAGAATACCGGTATACTGGTATAACAGTAAAAACATCAGGTAGGCCTATTAAATCATGTAGGGATATGGACTGGTAGGAAAATGGTGACTATTTATGTTTGTTTGTAATGTTGGAAACACACACTTAAATTATTAAGTACATGGCGATTGTTACCACCTGTAGTCCGGACAGTAAAGTCAGTGTATGAGACACAGTGTCCCGACTGCAGGGAGTGTTCCATAACTTCGGTTATGGTTTGAGGTCTAACAGGTTTACCAGTTAATATTGACTGGCTAAATGCTCATAGGCGCGAACCTTAAAGTGTCTTTTAGTTAAGTAGCACCACAGCTACTGCACTTAAAGTTATTCGCAACTCGACGCAACGCATCTCGAGCGGAAGCTGGTCTTTAAACCGGAAGAAGTTACTCAAACGTAATTTTGGATTTAAAATAAATCTGAATTCAAATTGTGCTAACATATCATCCAACTACCTGAAGCGTTTTTTTCACCACATTAGATAAACGCACTACAAACGCACCAAACAAAAGCACCCTTCCCTCCCTACCAGTCTATAACCCTACATGATTTAATTAGGCCTACCTGTTGTTTTTACTAATGTGTTTTATACCTGTATTCTTTTCTTTGGTTCTTTAATGTGTATTTCTGCCCTGATGATGCTCTTCCGATTGTAGAACGAAATCTTGGTTTTTGTTTTAATATTTAATATATTTTTAGTAACTATTATTTGAAGATAGTAAAATAATAATTGAATTAACCAATATTATTTGTATTTAAATTATTGCAAATTAATTATTACTAATTTATATATTAATTTATACTCGAATGAACGTTGTTGAGTTCAATGCCATTATTAACAAGCACTTCATCTAGTCACAGGCACTTATTAAATTATAATAATTATTACTTATAACGAGCCTAGAACAGGGGGGTAGGGGGCATAGTTAAGGAAGCCAGCACCATTAAATAATTGCAAAGATGTTTCGAAATTATCTGGGCCACACTGTGACGTAACAATGACGTTGATTCATTCCGACTCACTCCTAGTATCCTCTATAGTTCCTTCGTTGGCTTTCCTCCAGATGGCCACCACTATGAAATAGCCCCACATACAATGGAAGCACAGCAGTAAGATAAGTAACCCTAGAAACAGTGTCCAACAATGCCACATGTGTAACGTACATGGTCGCGGCTCGCTAATAAACATCTCCACAAACTTGTGGGAACAGTTGAATTCTTTAAGGGTATCCATGGCAACTGAGTGGATTATATAAACCGGATAGATATAAAGGCGGGAAACATAAAACACGATACTCATTAAGGCGAATAGAGTGGTGGATAGAAGCTCTTTTCGGAGGTACGACGCTAGTTTAGCGCCCTCTAACAACGGGTCCATTACATCGTGTATTAATAGAATTAGACTGCCTATAGCCACATAGTTACAGACCCAGGAGAAGGTTATTAAGGCTATGGTTACTATATGGTGTACAAACATTACCGGGGTATCTTTACGCCAGGTTTCTGAGAAGTGGGTCTGCAGTTCAGCGAGATAGAATCCCAGTTCTATTATGTAGTACCAGAATATGGGAAGAGCGACACTGGTGTGAGGCATACCCTTCCAACATTTCGAGACGTCATAAGCGAAATCTTGTCTTAATGTTGCCCAGCAACCATACATAAATAGAATGGAATATACGAGACAACGCCAACTGCTTTCGGTAAATTTCTGGAGTTTTCGTTTACGTTTTAATAATGTTGATTCCTTAAAAGATGTCCTTTTCTCAACCTAAAACATTTAATAAATAGGTGATAATTAAAAATTGTAATTTTTTGTAATATATTATTGGTTAATTTTCGCAATTTATTATGTAGTCTATGTATGTAATTTACGCGCTATGTGGTCTTAATTATTTCAATGATGATATTATACAAAGACCAAGTGATGCCTATATTTTTTACCGACCGAAAGAGTACATGATGCTTGTTGCATCATGTCTGTGGTCAGCAGGTGAATTGCTCAGACCGATCGAGCACTTCGCAATTACTTGGATTGCAGGTGGCCTGCTTCTAACAGTAGACCTACGGATGAAAGTAATGTTCTTTCATTCTTTGCTTAGTACCTCGTTTTTGTTGTATTAATAAATATATATAATTTATCTTTGTAGTTATTTTAGAGAATACTGAAAATATGTTTACCAATTAACCTAAATATCAATATTTTATTCAATGATGTTGTAATTTTCTATAGGAATCTGTTGGTAAAAAAACATAATTAATTTAAATAAAAAAATATTCATTAAATCAAAGTAAAAATCTAAAAATATTCGTTTTAAAATTATGAGATTTTCAATGACACGATAAGAGAGGGCGGTACCTCTACTAATTGAGTGCCCACCCAGAGTTGGAGTGGCAACCCACCCAGAGTTGGAGTGGCACCCCAATCGCGATCGTAGTAGAACCCTCCGAGCAGATTGAGACATCCATCAAACCATTAGCTATAAATCATTTGAACATTGCGAGTTCGTGCTTTTTAATCAGTAGATGAGATTGGAACTCAACTAATAGGTGGATTTTCTTGCAATTACTCGTCATGGATTCTACCGTAAATGCATATTAATGACGTATTGCATGGATGTATCACGCAGATAATGAAAAGTTTGTAGGTTCATGGTTCGTACACTCACAATGATCTCACTAAAACCATGTTATGAACAAAATAGTCACATCAAATTGTTTTTAGTAATATCGACATGAGTGTTTCAACTTTTATGCAAATTTCCCCTTAACGGTTTCCAATCCTTTAGCCTACTGGGAGGTTCAAAAAATAAGATTAGTTTTGAAATTTAAACACCCCTCGAAAACTGAGAAAATTGACTGTTTGGACTTTATCCTGTTGGGTGCAACATATTTATATAATTTAGATATTCAACGGAATAATGTTGAACTTTAAAAGCAATAATGTTGAAAAGATCCTGCATGGCAAACAAAATTGGTTTCGAAAAGTTTAAGGTTTTATCGTAATGCACATTAAGAAAGCACTTCGACGGATTATTTAATAATTGTCTACAAGCATTAACTTTGTAGACTTCTTCAAGGCCTTCGATTCTAGCTGTTGCCCACATATGATTAAAATCATTGGGGCCTGTGGTATAATTGCTGCAATCAAACAATATGACTGTCCCACAACTTTTATTTCTATAACTGATAGACACACACTTGTTATTGTAATGGACTATGTGCTTCTCCATAAACATGTAGTTTGAATTAGAACCAGACATGGGGGGTGGTAGAAGTAGAGGGAAGACCTGACCTTGACTATAATGGGGAGTTCTCCAGGTTCACTTAATCTGTAATTGTATATGTGCATTCAATGCATTCACACAGTGAATACAAAAGTAAGCAATAATTATTGTATTCTGGATAGTATTATATTGTATCTATCGTTTGATAATTTTTATGAGTTGTTATATAAGTTTTAATAAATTTCGGTAATATTTATACATCTTGGATTATTGTAATCCAAATATTGTATTTAATTGAATGATTAATTTTTGGATGAGTTAAATAACTTACGTATCCATTGGTCTGGTTTGACCCAGATTTCTTTTTATTAAATAACTTACGTATCCATTGGTCTGGTTTGTAACTTACGTATCCATTGGTCTGATTTGTAACTTACGTATCCATTGGTCTGGTTTGTAACTTACGTATCCATTGGTCTGGTTTGTAACTTACGTATCCATTGGTCTGATTTGTAACTTACGTATCCATTGGTCTGGTTTGTAACTTACGTATCCATTGGTCTGGTTTGTAACTTACGTATCCATTGGTCTGATTTGTAACTTACGTATCCATTGGTCTGGTTTGTAACTTATGTATCCATTGGTCTGGTTTGTAACTTACGTATCCATTGGTCTGGTTTGTAACTTACGTATCCATTGGTCTGGTTTATAACTTACGTATCCATTGGTCTGGTTTGTAACTTACGTATCCATTGGTCTGGTTTGTAACTTACGTATCCATTGGTCTGGTTTATAACTTACGTATCCATTGGTCTGGTTTGTAACTTACGTATCCATTGGTCTGGTTTGTAACTTACGTATCCATTGGTCTGATTTGTAACTTACGTATCCATTGGTCTGATTTGTATCTTACGTATCCATTGGTCTGGTTTGTAACTTACATATCCATTGGTCTGGTTTGTAACTTACATATCCATTGGTCTGGTTTGTAACTAACGTAACCATTGGTCTGGTTTGTAACTTACGTATCCATTGGTCTGGTTTGTAACTTACGTATCCATTGGTCTGGTTTGTAACTTACATATCCATTGGTCTGGTTTGTAACTTACGTAACCATTGGTCTGGTTTGTAACTTACGTAACCATTGGTCTGGTTTGTAACTTACGTATCCATTGGTCTGGTTTGTAACTTACGTATCCATTGCCCCATTGGTCTGGTTTGTAACTTACATATCCATTGGTCTGGTTTGTAACTTACATATCCATTGGTCTGGTTTGTAACTTACGTAACCATTGGTCTGGTTTGTAACTTACGTATCCATTGGTCTGGTTTGTAACTTACGTAACCATTGGTCTGGTTTGTAACTTACGTATCCATTGGTCTGGTTTGACCCAGATTTCTTTTTATTATTTCCATTTATTACTGGAGCTACTATTTTCCCGACATAATTTCGGAATATCGGCTTTACAGATAGAAATATAAAGGCGACCGGTAGAGAGTAGAGAAGATGGACCGACTTAGGGAAGTAAGTTCCTTCCGGATCGTCTGAATTTGTTTCCAAATCTTTCCACACTTTCCCTGGTGGCAACCAAAACTCCTCATTCCAAAACCAATTGAAAATTGTGAACATCAACATTATACAAAAATTAGCTATTTAGTTTTATTTTAATAAGATAAGTCAATAATAATTATGATACAAAATAATAATTAATAATCACATATTAATTGGCAACGTAGTGCAATGCATTACTCTGCTACTTGCATTACATTACATTATACGACCCTTCTCCAGTGATCACCGCCTT